>PVIU01018062.1:0-40014 GCA_004026605.1 Ondatra zibethicus
ATGGGAAAAGATCTTCACTAACCCCACATCAGACAGAGGTCTGATCTCCAAAATATACAAAGAACTCAAGAAATTGGACACCAAAAGATCACATAATCCAATAAAAAAATGGAGTACAGACCTAAACAGAGAACTCTCAACAGAGGAATCTAAAATGGCTGAAAGACACTTAAGGAAATGTTCAACATCCTTAGTCATCGGAGAAATGCAAATCAAAACAACTCTGAGATTTCATCTTACACCTTTAAAGAATGGCTAAGATAAAAAACACTGATGACAACTTATGCTGGAGAAGTTGTGGGGAAAAGGGAACACTTCTGCATTGCTGGTGGGAATGCAAGCTGGTACAACCCTTTTGGATGTCAGTGTGGCGATTTCTTAGAATTTTTTTTTCTTGGTTTTTCGAGACAGGGTTTCTCTGTGGCTTTGGAGCCTGTCCTGGAACTAGCTCTGTAGACCAGGCTGGTCTCGAACTCACAGAGATCCGCCTGCCTCTGCCTCCCGAGTGCTGGGATTAAAGGCGTGCGCCACCACCGCCTGGCGAATTCTTAGAAAATTAGGAAACAACCTACCTCAAGACCCAGTAATACCACTTTTGGGTCTATATCCAAAGGATGCTCAATCGTGCCACAAAGACATGTACTCAACTATGTTCATAGCAGCTTTGTTTGTCATAGCCAGAAACTGGAAACAACCTAAATGCCCCTCGATTGAAGAATGGATTTAAAAAATGTGGTACATTTACACAATGGAGTACTACACAGCAGAAAAAAATAACGACAGCTTGAATTTTACAGGAAAATGGATGGAATTAGAAAGCATTATTTTGAGTGAGGTAACCCAGACACAGAAAGACAATTGTCACATGTACTCACTCATAGGTGGTTTTTAAACATAAAGCAAAGAAAACCAGCCTACAAACCACAATCCCAGAGAACCTAGACAACAATATGGACACTGAGACTTACATAGATCTAATCTACATGGGAAGTAGAAAGTATAAGAAGACAAGATCTCCTAAGTAAATTGGGAGCATAGGGACTTTGGGAGAGGGTTGAAGGAGGGAGAGGAGAGGCAGGGAGGGGAGCAGAGAAAAATGTAGAGCTCAATAAATATCATGGGGAAAAAAATAATAATAATAAATAAATGAGCCAGGCGGTGGTGGCGCGCCATTAATCCCAGCACTCGGGAGACAGAGGCAGGCGGATCTCTGTGAGTTCGAGACCAGCCTGGTCTACAAGAGCTAGTTCCAGGACTGGCTCCAAAGCTGCAGAGAAACCCTGTCTCGAAAAACCAAAATAAATAAATAAATGGAATTTTTTACGCTGGGCAGTGGTGATCCATACCTTTAATCCTAGCACTCAGGAGGCAGAGGCAGGCAGAACTCTGAGTCTGAGGCCAGCCAGGTCTACAGAGCAAGTTCCAGGACAGCCATGACTACACAAAGAAACCCTGTCTCAAAACAAAACAAACAAACAAAAAAGAGTATCATCCCACAAAAAGAAGTACTTTGGGAAAAATATTCTTTATCCTAGACAGAAAGAGGTACTTTTTGGTTATGGGAACTGTCTACGACCATACCACCCTGAACACGCCCGATCTCATCTGGTTATGGGAACTATGGAAATGCTAGGTACTATTTAGTATAACCAAAACCAAAATCTGATCCTTCTTAGTATTCCCTGCACATGTGCGAATATCTTTTACATTATTTCTCACTCAGGTACACTACATTGTGTAAGATGTGTTTATAAATATGGTCTAGAAGCCTCTGGCCTCAACAGGCTTGATTTTTTTAACATATTTTTAAAATAATTTTCTTTTTTAGTAAAGTATTTTAGGTCTTTTGATCTTTCACAAGTGTTTTTCTTTTATTCTTTTTGTCCTTGTACTGTATCACCAGGCCTAACATTTTTGAGGTAACCTTTAGGTACAGAGATTGGAAAAGGAAGAATAATAAATAGGATGAAGTATGAGCAGGAGCAAAGAGCGGGCTGCACAGATCGACTAAACTACTTTCCAGCATCTGTGGTTGACAGTCTGCATCACTAACAGACAAATTCAGCCTTGGTCTTAGTTAAACAAACTGGCCTAGTTCACCATCAAAACAGTACTCTTTTTTTCCTTTAAAGATTTATTTATTTATTAATGTGTAGCCCAGGCTGGCCTCGAACTCATGATCCTCCTGTCTGTCTTCAGCAAATCCTACTGGTGTATGCCAGCACAACCAGCAGCTGAAGTTTTATTTTTATTTTACATGTACAGATGTTTTACCTGAATGTATGTATATGTGTGCCCTGTGTATGTGCCGTGATCTCAGAAGCCATGAGTCAGCAGGCTAGGTGCTGACACCGCTACAGTGGCTGAGAACCTGAGACCAGACAGGTTGTGGTAAGGGAAAACCCACTATTACTCTGCCGAGGGAACAGAGACTATGACTCCTAAGGACAATGCTCTACCTGTAAACCAGAGCATCACTCAACCCTCATCAAAGACTCTTCTTGTCATCGACAGTAACAAAGAGATCCACAACTGGACAACGTGCACAGAGACTTTGGAGCACTCAGCCCTACAGAGGATGTCTGTATCAAACCCCTCCTCTCAAGGCTCAGAGTTCTGTGCAGAAGCAGAAAGATTCTAAGAACCAGAGGTGGTGGATGACTTCAAGGAAACAGCCTCTTCAAAACAAAAGACTGATGTCTGTATGGACACACAGACACTGTGACAGCACCCACAAGACCTGCACAGGTTCAAACCAGTCAAAATTTCAGCATTGGGAAGAGAAAGGAAACACAAAGTCTCACCCCTAATCAAGAAGCTATTTGTAAGTGATAGCCGCTGGGAAAAGAAAAATTCTTTCTCCAATGGAGCACCACTGGATATATATCAACCACACTCCAAGGCAGCCCCATACCCAGGGGTAGTTGATTAACACAAAATGAAGTACATGTTTTGTGTATATGCTTTCATTTTTCTTGCTTTTTTGGCTTCTACTTTTCTTTTTTAAAGTTTGTCCTTTTCTGTTTATTTTTTGTTGTTTTCCCTACTTTTTGTTTTGTTGATAGAAAGAATATGAACTTGGATAGAGAAGGAATAGGGGAGATGGGAGAATCTGATCAAAACAGATTGTATGAAAAAACATTTTAAATAAAAACTTTTTAAGTAACAAAAGAAAACACTGTAAAAGTATATTTATAAGGACAAACTGAATTAGGACATTTAAATTTTTTCTTTATTTTTACTTATGTGTGAGGGTGCTTTGCCAACATGTGTCTCTATACATCATGTGTGTGCAGAGGCATGTTGTATGCGAGGCCAGAAGAGAGCATCAGATCCTGAGGAACTGGAGGTTACACTTGCAGGCCACATTGATCCTGGGGATGGAACTCAGGTCATCTGGAAGAAAAGGCAGATGCTCTTAACCACTGAGTATCTCTCCAGCCCCTCCCCTCTTCTTTTAAAGTATAAGCAAAGAAAGCTTATGACTTAATTCTCGATATTCTGGCCTAGATCAAACGAGGATGACATGAGCAAATGACTACTTCCAAGTATGAGGTGTGGGAGAGGCTTAGCCCAGACTCAAAGTTCCGGTCCTCTAGATCTAATGATCACCTCTAATGATCAGAGGTTAAGAGCACTGACTGCTCTTCCAGAGGTCCTGAGTTCAATTCCCAGCAACCACATGGTGGCTGACAGCCATCTGTAGTGAGATCTGGTGCCCTCTTCTGGCCAGCAAGCATACAGACAGATAGAACACTGTATACATAATAAATAAATAAATCTTAAAAAAAAAGATCACCTCTAAAAGATTGAACCTGGCGATAACAGTAAGAGAACTAGGGAACAAAAACACTGAGGAAGGACTTAAAAACACATTTCTAAAAAAAAAGTGAGAACAATTTAAAAAAAAATTACATGTGGGGCTGGAGAGATGGCTCAGAAGTTAAGAGCACTGCCTGCTCTTCCAGAGGTTCTGAGTTTAATTCCCAGCAGCCACATGGTGGCTCACAACCACCTGTAGTAAGATCTGGTGGCCTCTTCTAGCCTGAAGGCATACATGCAGGCATAACACTATATATAATGAATAAATAATAATTTAAAAATACACGTAAAAATTCAAGGATTTTGAAGTGAGACTAAGAATGAAAAAGGTACTGTCTCTGATGGTGATGGTTGTGTGTGAGCGCGCACGTGCGCAGGTGGCATGTATTTGACTAAGATTATTATTTAAAGTGGTGAACTTTTTAGTAAAGTAGACTGCCCTCTATAACATGGGTGAGCTTCAGGCAAACGGCTGAAGGCCTCCTAGAATAAAAAGCAAGAATCCCCCGGCACAGGGCCTCTGGACGGGAGCTGTGCCAGCCGCTCTCCCAGGTTCCCATATGGCTGGGCCTGCAGACTGCAACTGCACCTGGCTCCCTCAGTCTCTGCTCTGCCAGCCCACGCTGCAGATTCCCGATTTACCAACTCCCGTAACTATGTGAGCTCAGCCCTTATAAGTCAGTCATTCTATAGACACACACACACGTTTTGTTTCTCTGGAGAACCCTAACTTAATACACCACCAGAGGCCCTAAAGCCTAAGGGTGGGTTTCAAAGAAAGTCAGGGCACCTGTTGAGAGTAAGAAAAAAACAAACAAACAAACAAAACCATAGCTCACTCAAGCATGTCACATTTACTGAGCATCTAATAGGAGCTGTCACTACTGGAAATACAGCATTGAACAAGACAGGCACAGGCTAATTGTGGCATTTAAGAACTTTTATGGGGCAGAATCTTCCTATAGGTAGACCAGGCTGACCTGAAATTTAACTAGAGACCTAGCTGGACCCCTCTGCCGGCGGGGGATTGCAGGCATGTAACACCACACTTGATTTGCAACTTACACTTTAAATGTAGGAAACATATAGGAAACACACATATGTCAGGTAATGCTGACATACAAATACTCAGGTGCAAAGTGAGAGTGATGTACAGAAGAGTGGTCCTAAGTCCACTTTAGAAATGAAAGGCAGCTCTGAAGGGAAGGTGGATTTATTAAGAAAGTACCTGTATAAAGGGGGTGAGTCAAGCAAAGACCTGTGAAAAGTTCAGAGCAAAAACAAAACAAAACAAATAACAAAAAAGACCACCAGTGAGGTGTCTGCTGGAGGTGCTACTGTAAAAGACAGTGATAGACAGGATAGAAAACAAGGTGTGAGAGAGTCTAGATTTTACTCGGAACATGATGGGATGGCAATGGTGTTACATGTTTGCTTTTTTAAAAGTCTTTTACTAGCCAGTAATGAACTTATTTGAAGAGAAACAGAAAAGGCAAGAAGACATGTAAGCAGATAGGATTCACCAAAGCTGAATAATTTGGTAAATTGATAACAAACAAATTTGAATTTAAACATAAATGTGAAGCTGAGAAAGGGAGATGAGAAAGTCATCTCCTTAGGGGTGAATGTTCTGAGAGTTAATCTAATCCCTCACCAAACAAAAGACAAAGAAATTCCCACCTATCTGGGAGACTGAAGCAAGAGGACCAAATTTGAGGCCAATCTGGACAATGCAGTGAGACTCCTGTTTCAGAGGCAAAAAAAGTAATTAAAAAAAAAAGAGACAGAGAAAGAGATGTGGATACACATCAGTAATAAAATGCTTACTCAGCACACATGAAACCCTACTATCAATTACCAGCAGGAAAAACAGGAAAAGAAGCAGAGCCAGTAAAAGAAAATGGGGGTTAGGGAAATAAAGGGTAAGACAGGACCTAAAATATTACACGAGAGGAGCGAAAAGCAGTTTCAGAAAGCAAAAATATGGAGCTGGAGAGACAGCTCAGTGGTTAAGGGTGCTTAATTCTCTTCCAGAGGACCTGAGTTCAGTTAAATAGCAACCATGTCAGAAAACCTACAACTACCTGTTAACTCTAGCTCTGAGGGATCCAACACCCTCTTCTGGCCTCCTTGGGTACCTATTTATCTACCTTAACTGTGCACATGCGCACGCATACACGCTCACTCTCTTCATACACACAAAAATAAACAACAATATAAAACACTTAAAGAATGAATGAAGAGGTAATGGCAATAAACCTATGAATTTTACGGATGTTTTCAGGAAACTTAAAAAACATTTGTTCAGAGAGTAGCATTCATATTTTAGTCTCTAATTGAGATTCCCCCAAAAGAGAACTCTAAATTAGGGAAGTTACCCAGGTGGGCCTAGCCTAATAACAAAACATCAATGATGGAGAACAGATGCTTAAGTCAAAGACAGAAGCACATGGTGATAACAAACATACACGCCATGAATGGCCTCTAAATGCCCTGTGGGAAGAAATTGTTAGCAGGTTCTAAAAGCTTCAAGGACTGGGAGAGAATGGGGTCTTAAATACAACATCCAAAGAGGCTGAATTTTGCTAACTAAGGGCTTGGAGGAAGGAAAAAGTACGTATTTTCCCATGAGACTCACAGTACGGCTAATACTTCTTAATAAAGCCTTGTGTGACTCTAAACCGAAACTCCACAACACTAATGTCTAGATTACGACAAAAAAATTATAAGACAATCAAGGGAGGTGTTGTTACAAGCTGTTCGATAAATACCAATAGAAAGTTAACACGGGTCTCATTTCCCTATGCAAGAAGCCGATGGACAGGGAGAGAATAAAACATAAAAAACAAAACTGTTCCCAGGGCGGTGGTGCCGCACGTCTTTAATCCCAGCACTCAGGAGGCAGAGGCAAGTGAATTTCTCTGAATTCGAGGCCAGCCTGGACTACACAGCGAGTTCCATCCGGGGCAGCCAGGGCTACACTGGGAAACTCTGTCTCAAAAAACAAAAAGAAAACTGCTTAACTTCTCTCATCTCTAGAGGCCCCGGTCTAGGAATTTTATCCAATTACTGCTCGACTTTGCACCCATGTTTCTCACAGCCTTTCGCCAAAGTATTAATTTTCTGGAAATCCTGAGCAATGGAAACAAGATTTTTATTTTCAACGGTAGAAAGTTATATTAATAGTTATGAGTTTTTTTTTAAAAAAGCAAAACAGAGTGTCTAGGATACACAGCTCTAAGTGCTTAGAGACACTGATCCCCAAACTAATCTTAGAAATGAGCACAAGGTCACGACTCCTGTCCTTCCTCAAGCACTACAAGTTTAAGCTCTAGAAACGAAAAATCTTTCTTTTCATTGTAGAGTGAGAATAACTCAAAGGTGCTCTAGACTACGAAAACAAAAGCAACCCATCCAGATTAACTGCAACCTTGACCCCTAAAACCCAGGCTCTCCTCCAGTCCAGGAACCTACTTATTAAAGATGCAACAAGCCCTCAGAAGCAATCCCTGCTGGGAATTGTAGTTCTCCCGCCCCGACCTTCACGATTAGAAACCTATCACGTGCCCAACCGGCGGCCCTGACGCCGGCGGCCAGGATTGGTCCCAGACTGAAGCAACGAGGTACTGATTGGATACCAGGTCCCCGAAGCCACGCCTCGGCAGCACACACCCGCCTCCCCGCGAGCGCTCCACACCCCAGCCCGCTTCTTCAGCAATAAGCCTCTAGTCATTCCGATCGAGGGGCCGCCCGAGTGGGCTGCCTCAGCTTCCCGCCCTGGCACCCTCGGCGCGCCTCTGCCCAGGGGCTGAGCATCATGGACGCCTGTCCCGTCGTCCGTTGGAAGTCTGCAGTCAGTGTGACCACGCGCCCCCTCGGGGAGACCCCACGCTCACCTGGGCCGCGACGGTCACGCCGGATAACTGACAGGCCCGCAGCATCTCTGCCGAAGTGACGGCGCTGCTGGTGGACGCGGAAACGACTGCGGCGGCGCGAGACGAGGGCGTGCGTGCTAGTGAGCGCGCCCGCGTCCGTACACCCTGTCTGTGCCCTGCGCACCGGAAGGGCCCCCGACGCCACTGCGCACGCGCTTGCTCCTTCCCTGGGCCAGACCAGGCGGCTCCCTGAGGGTGGGCCTCACCCCGGCTGCGAAAATAGGAGCCGGCGGTGATTGGCGAGTCGGAGGCGGAAGGGCGGGTTCTCCTTCCGGGTCACGCTCAGGCGCTATTTCGTCTGAGAGCTGGGGTTACTAGGTGAACTGACAGAAGAGTGAGCTGTGAAGTTCGACTAGGCGGGAGACGGACTGCTGTGACTCTTAGAATGAAGTCAAAGGGGGCTCGGATAGGGACGCTTGCTCCCAGTCCTGACGACGCGAGTTCGATCCCCGGAACCCGTATGGTAGCACTAAAGAATCAACTCCTTGCGAGTTGTCTTCTGACCTCTCTCTGTTTTCAGGGAGTTACTAGAGAATGGGTGAAAGAAACTGGCGGGGCAGAATGTGTGTTTCCTGTGTCTCTCTAAATAGTAGAGGACGGATCATCAATTAACAGCCTCTGAGTAGTCTCCCATTTTCTTAGTAAACGTAGCAGTCCGGCTCCATCCCTGTTAACTGCTGCTGTGCCAGTAGGTGCCTTTTTTTTTTTTTTTTTTTTTGAGACAGGGTTTCTCTGTAGCTTTGGAGCCTGTCCTGGAACTAGCTCTTGTAGACCAGGCTGGTCTCGAACTCACAGAGATCCGCCTGCCTCTGCCTCCCGACTGTTGGAATTAAAGGCGTGTGCCACCACCGCCCGGCCAGTAGGTGCCTTTGTGATAACTTCTCGGGACACTACTGACCCTGGACTGCTTTACACCAGTGAACACTTTTTACTACAGACCTTGTACTTCAGACGATCTCCTTGACGTTAAGATCTAATTCTTAGGGCTGGAGAGATGGTCCAGTGTCTGAGACCTCGTACTACTCTTGCAGTTCCCAGCCCCAATATCAGGAAGTTCAGAGCCGCCTGTCACTTGCCAGAGAATCCAACACCTCTGCCCTCCAGGCACAGGAATATACACATGATTAAAAATAATAAAAATAAATCTTAAAAGTGATCTAAGTTTTCATTTAACTACCTCCTTAATCCTTCCTTTCCTGGGGAGATGATGCATTCAGTAAAGGGCCTGCTCTGCAAACATGAGGGCCTCAGTTTGGATCCCATAACCCATGGAAAAGCCGTTTTCTGCAGACATTTGCACTCCTGTGCTGTGTGCATGCACACATTTACACATAATTTGAAATAATGACCCTTTTGGTTTAAAAAGCTGTGTGTGTATGAGAGAGACAGAGACAGAGAGGGAGAAGAGATGGCTTACTAATTAAAAGCACCTCATAATCTCTTGTAACTCCAGTTCCAGGAGATCCTGGGGTACCTGCACAAATGTGGCACACATAGACTCATGCAGACACACATAATATAATAAAATAAATAAATAAATCTCTGGGTCTGGAGAGATGGATCAGTGGCTAAAGGACATTGACTACTCGACCAAGATTAAGTTCCCTGTGTGCAACCTGGCCCCGAAACCCATCGTTTGCAAACATCTGTAACTCCAATTCCAGGTGATCCAATGCCCTCTTCTGGGCACTGCATGCTAAAATACCCATTTACAAAATTAAAAATAAAAAGGTTAAAAAAAAAAAAGCTGGGTGTGATGGCATTGTCTGTAACTCTTGCTGGGAGGGTGGAGACGGATCCCTGGAGAGCGCAGTCTACTAGTCTATTAACTTCAGAATAATTGAGAGACCCTGTCTCAAAGAGGAGGAAGGGCTATAGAGATGGCTCAATAGGTAGAGCTGTGATAGCTAGTTTTGGTCAACTTGACATAAAGTAAACTCACCTGGGACGAGGGAAACTCAGTTGAGCAATTACCTATATCAGACTGGTCCCTAGGCAGGTCTCAGGGCATTTTCTTGAATAATGATTAATATGACAAGGCTCAGCCCACTATGAATGGTGCCACCCCTCGGCAGGTGGTCTTGGGTTGTATAAGACAATAAGTTAAGGGGAGTGGGGGGAGATGGAGAATATCTCAATGGTTAAGAGCATATATTGCTCTTGCAGAAGTTCGGAGTTCAATCATCCACATCAGGTGGCTCAAAACTACTTGTAACTCATATGTTTATATATATATATATAAATATAATTTTCCCCTTTTGAGGCAGGGTTTCTCTGTGTAGTCCTGGCTGTCCTGGTTCTGTAGACCAGGCTGACTTTAGACTCAGAGATCCACCTGCCTCTGCCTCCTGAGTTCTGGGATTAACAGTGTGTGCCACCATGCCCAGTTTTTATTCATATAATTTCTGGCTGACCCCCGACCAGCGGAATGAACAGCCAGACTCAGGATTCTTCCCAGATCACGCTTTATTGGAGAGCACTCGGTTGAGGAAAAACGGGAGGCAAGAGAGCCTCTAGGTTGAAGGGAGAGCGGAGGCGAGAGAGAGGGAGGTCTAACATGGCGGCTGCTTATATAGGGAGATATGACACGACTCATGCCTTGATTGGCTGCTAAATCCCGCTGGCACCAGAGTCCTCGGGATTGGTTAGGGACACCTAGGTTATTACGCATGCGGGAAGCACCTGGACGCTCAGTCCTGAAGCATTGCCAAATATGGAATTTGTTTACCTCCAAACTGCGAGGATGCAAGCGTATGGCTCCCTGCAATAATTTATTTTATTTATTTCTTTATTTATTGGTTTCTCGAGACAGGGTTTCGCTGTAGTTTTAGAGCCTGTCCTGGAACTAGCTCTTGAAGACCAGGCTGGCCTCAAACTCACAGAGATCTGCCTGCCTCTGCCTATTCATATAATTTAAAGTACTTCCTCTGTGTTCATTCCTCCATAGTCTCTGATTCATCTGATTCAATTCTTGTCTTGAATTCCTGCCCTGAGGTTCCTCAATGATCTATCATGACATAGACCAAATAAATCCTTTCCTCTCCTCCCCCAAATTGGTTTTGGTCAGCGTTTTAGCACAGAAGCAGCAAGCAAACTAGAACAGAGCATTTACCACTCTGGCCTTGCAGGGGACCTCAGTCCAGTCCACTCCAGTCTCGTCTTTTCTTTCTTTCTTTCTTTCTTTCTTTCTTTCTTTCTTTCTTTCTTTCTGTTTTTTGTTTTTTGATACAGGGTTTCTCTGTAGCTTTGGAGCCTGTCCTGAAACCAGCTCTTGAGACCAGGCCGGCCTCGAACTCACAGTGATCCACCTGCCTCTGCCTCCCTAGTGCTGGAATTAAAGGTGTGTGCCACCACCGCCCGGCTTTCTTTCTTTCTTTTTTTTTTTATGTAGAACCTAAAGTTTTTATGTGCATTTGGTGTATTAGCTGCATTTATGTATGTAAGAGGCTGTAACAGAAGTTACAGACAGTTGTGAGCTGCCCTGTGGGTCCTGGGAATTGAATCCTGGCCCTCTGGAAGAACAGCTAGTGCTCTTAACTGCTGAGCCATCTCTCAGGTGCACCCTGAGCTTAGTTTTCAGAGTCTAGATTCAGTGGCTCTTAATAGCCTGTAACACCAGTTCAGGGGCTCTGATATGCTCTTCTAGCCCCAGAGGGCACCCCCAAATGTGATATACATACATATATATACATACATACATATATATATACGTACACACACACACACACACACACACAATAAGATGGCTCAGTAAGGACACTTGTCACTAAATTTGAATTAGTTTGATCCCAGGATCCCATATAGTGTAACCAACTCCTGTCCACTAAACACACATGCATCATAGCACACACACACACACACACACACACACACACACGCTTGCAGAACATTTGAATGTAATATTTTTAAGTAGGGTGGACAGTGACAGAGGGAGATACGTGTTAAGGATCTGACCATGTTCATTGGTCTCCTTTCTCTTTGTATATGCATAAACACACACAAACACACCATACAAAAAAATAGCCACAATATTTTTAATAGAAACATTTAATAACAGACAAGTTAATCCTTACTCACTAAAACTCAAGACTTTTTTTTTTTTAATGTTACTAGATTTGAAAGTGGTGGTACAGGCCTATAACTTTCAGTACTCAGGAGGTAGAGACAGGCCCCAAAACAACAAAAAATAACAACAAAAAATATTACTAAGACAATACTAAAGTCACTTGGAAATTTTTGTCACAAAATTTCCCTTTTAAAGAAGATACAATGGCTTCCTTGCCAATCAAAAAGTCTTTAACTGTGCTGGAAGATTGCTCTGAGTAAAGCCTTGTCTGTACAAGCCTGAACCATGGGAAGGCCGGATGTGGAGCATCCACCTCAGGCCTAGCACTCCTGTGGTGGGAGGAGATGCAGAGCCAAGGAATGGCTTGAAAATTCGTGGACCAAATAGCCTCAAATATGTAGCAGAAACACAGCAGCAGAGACATCAAGATACCTTAAGTCAACAAGGCAGGGGGAACAGAACCCGGAATGTTAGTCCCACCCACACACGTATATAGCCCTCACATACAAAAGTTGACTCTTCACACGTGTAACTCCCCCACATAAAAGTTAACAACCCTGGCCGGCCGGGCGGTGGTGGCGCACGCCTTTAATCCCAGCACTTGGGAGGCAGAGGCAGGCGGATCTCTGTGAGTTCGAGACCAGCCTGGTCTATAAGAGCTAGTTCCAGGACAGGCTCCAAAGCCACAGAGAAACCCTGTCTCGAAAAACCAAAAAAAAAAAAAAAAAAAAAGTTAACCCCACACACATATAGCCCTCACGCATGGAAGTTATTACTCCTGCACATATAGCCTTCACACATGGAAGTTATCACCCCACACACATATAGCCCTCACACATGAAAGTTAACACCCCCATACATAACATCCAACAATAATTAGTACTTTTAAAAGAGCATTTATGAATGTCTCAATAACCTTTTTCCATTTGTGGATGATTTTGAACTCAAAACCACCAGCAGAGGTGGGAGGTTGCCGTGGCAACAATAGTATTCCAGGCTCACCCCATGTCTCAGAGAAGCAAGTATAACAGTCTTGAGAATTTTCAAAACGTGATTGAGATAACCCATGGGGAGCCCAGGGTCCTCTTTCAGAAGAGTCCATAAATGGACAATTATTTTTATGTTGGTAAAGGTTTTCTTTGTTTTTTGTTTGTTTGTTTGTTTTGTTTTGTTTTAGGTTGAGACAGGGTTTCTCTGTGTAGTCCTGTCTGTCCTGGAACTCGTTCTGTAGACCAGGCTGGCCTCAAACTCACAGAGATCCTCCTGCTTCTGCTTCTGTAGTACTGGGATTAAAGGTGTGTGCCACTGCCACCCTATCCTTTAAAAAGAAAAATGGGCCTGGATCCTTTGGAAGAGAAGCCAGTGCTCTGAACTGCTGAGCCATCTCTCTAACGCCTAGTTTTTGCTTTTTAAAACTTTCTTTTTAAGGTTCTTTACATAACCCATGCTGTCTCAGAAGCAGCGACAATAATCCCGGAAGATCTCTTGGGCCCAGAAGTTACAAGTCACTTTGGGGATCTGGCGAGAGCTTGTTTCAAAAATGGGGAATTTAGACAGTACCGACTCCTACAAGTTCTCCTCTAGCCTCCAAAGTGGTGGCATGCACGCACCCAAACATACCTGCACACAAATATTTAGAACGACTGTGATTTAGACTAAAACCTAGCGTCCAAGGCACAGTCCAGATAGTCTGACCTTGGCCACGCCTGTTCCCCTTGACTCCGCCCCCGCTGCATTTCTTACGCTGTTTTAAGTCCACTGCAGCCACCGTAGTCAGGTGGCTACAATCAAGATGGCGGTTTCCGTCTTCACGGGTGCGGTGAGAGCCGCTTCAGGTCAGTGCTCCATTGACGTCTTCCCAGAGAAAAGAACTGGCCCGGGAGGGAGTGGGCGTTTAGTTTGGAAGTTACCCGGGAGAGAAAAACCAGCAAGGTGACTTGAGGTTGGAGGTTTGCTGCGAATGTTCTCTGGGGTGGTGTGCGCGACACCTTGCACGGGGTCGTATCCGTGGCCCGCGTTCACCGCGTCCGCCCCGCGCTAAAAAGCAACCTGAGACAGAGGTAGAGGAGGCGAGGGTGACAGCCAAATCATTTTTTCTGATTTAGAAGTTCAACCCGCCTCTCGCGACCTTTGATCTTGAGAGTCATGAATTTCTCTGAATTTCTGGTTCTGTAGCGGTATTTGGGACTCATCCCACCTGATTCAACACAAGCCCCTAAAGCATCGGAGTATACGGGTACACTTGAGAACCGTGTGTAACCATCACGAGACTGGCCAAATTCGTTTTGAACTACGCCCTTCTGATGGGGGTGAAGGCAGAACTAGGTAGAAAATTAAATTACCCAAGTATGGTAGGAGGGATCAATAAGTTATTTGCACACAAGTTATACTGTAGGGACAAAATTCTGTGGGAGAATAGACAGAAGGCCAAGAAGAAAATAAGGAACCATATCAAATTTCCAGGTACTAGAGTTTAAAATGGGACGTTTTGTGAGTTATGAAATATGTATAATGAAAAGTACATATGACATACATGATTGGTTTAGCAACTGTAAAGTGCACATATGTGTAACTAACACCGGTTCAAGACAGGTCCCTTTCCACCCAGTGCATTTCCCCAGTCATTTTTTCTTTGTGTGTTCTTCCCATGGCCACTTTAGTACCTACACCTTCATCTCTCAAGAACATATCTTATCGGGTACTGAACTTTACGTGTGTCTGTGCGCGCGAGCGTGACTAGCTGTGGCAATACCGGGTCATAGGGCACATACATAAGCTGTTTTCTAAAGGACTATGCTGTAGAAGTTCGTAACCTCCCTAATATGTAGTATTATCAAGACTACACTTTTAAAAAAAATTACTTATTTTTAAATTTGTGTGCATGAGTGTTTTGCCTATGTGTACTGTATGTGTGCCTGATCCCCTCGGAGGCCAGAAGAAGGCACCAAATCCCCATGGGTGGTTAGCTGCCATGTGTTGCTGGGAACTGCAAGAGTAGCAAGTGCTCTTAACTGCTGAACCATCTCCCTAGCCCTAAGACCTACATATTTTCCTCAATTTATGTAGTGGTATCCAGTGTCTTTTGATTTTTAAAAGGTTTTTATTTTTAGCTACTTGATCTTAGTCCTTGATCCCTTACTTAGATGATATAGGTCAACTGATTACACACACACACACACACACACACACACACATAATTAATTTTGTTTGGGGGGACAGTGCAGGCTATAGCAACCTTATGGAGATCAGAGGATAACTTTTAGGAATTGGTTCTTTTCCATCATGGGCTGTCTGGAGTGAATCCAGATTGTTCGGTTCCCACTGAGCCATCTCTTTGGCTCTCATATGATATTTAAATTCCACGGAAAACATTTCAAAGAATTATGTAGAGACAGGGCTTCGCTATGTAGCCCAGCCTGGTCTTACACTCTCCCAGGTGCTGAGACTCCAAATGGACCCCACACCTAGCTTTCTTCAGCGCATCTTTATCTGCTGTCAGCACCATTTAAATGTTTTCTCTGAGCCAAGCCTTCTTAAGTCACTTTACTGTTTTATCTCATGTAATCCTCTCCATAAGTAGCTAATTCAAAGTGGAGGGAAATGAGTATAAGGAGGTTAAGTAATTTGCTCTTGTTCGCACAGCTAGTTAAGTGGGAGAGCTAAAGTTAAAGCTAGTCTGGTTCAAACACTGTCACTTATACAGCACACTGCCCCATTTGTTTGGTGAAATCAGTGCGGTAGACAGTGGACCACTGTTCTACTCGGCCATCAGATTAGTTAGGATTTTGTTGTTTGGAGAAAAGGTCTCACAACGTAGCCCAGGTTAGCCTGGAGCATGCTATATATCTGTAGGCTTGCTTTGTACTTGTGGTGATTCTCCTGCCTCTGCCTCTGGAGTGCTGGGATTGCAGGCATGGGCCTTTACACCCAGATCAAATTGGTTCTGACATTTGTTTTTTGAGATAGTATCTCTTCTAGGCCATTCTGGTCTTTAACTCTGAATCTCCTGCTTCCACCTCCCATCTACTGGACTTACCTGCCTGTGCCACCATACCAGGCTTGCCTTTTCTTTTTTTAGACTAACTTTATTAACTAAGTAGACTTTATTAACTAACTTTATTAACTAAATATACTTGTATTTGTGGGTATGTTTGTGTATGAGGGTGTATACTTGTAGGTAGTCTGAGGACAATCTTGGATGTCACATTCAGGAGCAATCCATCTTGTTTTTAGATGGCAGGGTCTCTGGGATGTGGCGCTCAGTGATTAGGCTGGCTGGTTGGCCAACAAACTCAGGGATCTACCTGTCTCTACCTTTCCAGTGTTGCCAGTTTTTACATGAATTCTGGGCATCAAGCTTAGGCCCTTTTTTATTTTTGGTTTTTCAAGACAGGGTTTCTCTGTAGCTTTGGAGCCTGTCCTGACACTAGCTCTTGTAGACCAGGTTGTTCTTGTAGACCAGGCTGGCCTCGAACTCACAGAGATCCGCCTGCCTCTGTCTTCCAAGTGCTGGGATTAAAGGCGTGTGCCAGCACCGCCCAGCTAAACTCAGACCCTTATGCTTGCATGGGAAGCCCTTTAACATTCAAGTCATTTCCCTAGCTCTAAAATACTCATTTTTATGCATCTTGTTTTATGATAAAATTATCATCAAATTCTAATCTTAAGACATTTCCGTCATCTCGTGGAATATTTTTAGCATGTATGTTCTTGAGTCTCACATTAAGTTGGTTTAGTAGGTACTACAGAAGTAAACTCTATGATCATTCTAATTTGCAGAGTGGCCTTCGGGGAAAGGATAGATAAAGAGGATAGCCTCCAGTCCCCACATCTCTGCCTTCTCAACTCTGCCTTCTGGCTGCCCAGCCTCATTCCCACTGCCTGTTCCTGGGCATTTCTGCTATGGTTGGGAAGCAGTGCACAGCCTCTGACAGGCCTGATCCTGCTGTTCCCATAGCTATATATTTTTTTTTTTTAGCACCAAAGCCTTTGCTAATGTTGCTTGTCCTATCCAAAATTGGTTTTCCTCCTTCTTGAAGGGTCTGTTTATTTTCTTGTTTTCCTTTCAGAACTCCTTCAGCCAATAGCCTTTAAGATACCGGCCCACTTTGGGCATGGTCTCATGTACTATAAGTACAGATGAAATGCGTACATGGCCCTTTTTCTGCTAGATTTGGTCTCAGTGCATGCAGAGGACTACAGATTGCTATCCTTTCTGTGAGTTTACCCCCAAATAAATAAACCTTTGTTATATTCCATTCTGGATGATTGTGGAACTCTTGATACAACTACATGTGTGGGTGGGTGTGCATGCCAATACATGTTCACGTGGAGGCTTGACATTAACATTGAGTGTCTTCTGTGGCTCTTCAGCTTATTTTTTGTGATGGGATGCCTCACTAAACCTGGGTCTCTCTAGCCTGTCTCTACCCCTTTCTTACCCCAGTACTGCGATGGCTCCATGTTTAGCTTTTGCTTGGGTGCTGGGGATCCTACCTCAAGTTTTCATGCTTGCATAATAGCAAGCAGTTCACTCACTAAGCCATCACCTAGCCCTTTAAAAAATTATTTTTATTATTTTAATTTTTATGTATTTATGTGTGCATAAGTAAGTAAGCTAGTTGCCGTATTCATTATTAAAGGCATGTGCTCATGTGAGTGCAAGTGCTGTAGGGAGGCCAGAGGCAGCAGATCCCCTGGAGCTGTGGACCACCTGATGTGGGCCTGGGAACCAAACGCAGGTCCTTTGCAGGAGCAGTGTTCACATTTAACCACTGGGCCATCTCTCCAGCCCATTGATTTTTTTTTTTTGTTTGTTTGCTTTTGTTTTATGTTTTGCATTTTTGGGGAAGAGTCTCAAGTAGTTTAGGCTGACCTCAAACTCGATCTGTAACAAAGGATAGCCTTGAACTCTTCCTGATCCTCCTCCCTCCACTTTCCAGTGTTGAGATTACAGGTGAGGGCCCTGTCCAGCAGTCTGTTACTGTCAGGGCAAGACCCTCTTCTGGTTTCCTCAGGAATCTCCCTCCTCTCTGTGCGTCCCGCCTTCATGTCTTTGATCTGCCATTGGACTGAATCTGGTGGAGCTGTCTCCCTGTGGTATAAAATTGGCAAGTGGCAATCTGTCTTATGGGTATTTTGTTCCTCACTGCTGGGCATAGAGCTAAGACATGTCAGTCTGGAGTATATGATGACTTTAGCATTCTAACTTTTGTAAAAACTGAGCCAGGCGGTGGTGGCGCACACCTTTAATCCCAGTGCTTGGGAAGCAGAGGCAGGCGGATCTCTGTGAATTCGAGGCCAGCCTGGTCTACAAGAGCTAGTTCCAGGACAGGCTCCAAAGCTACACAGAAACCCTGTATCGGGGGAAAAAAAAAACCCAAAAACCATTATGTATATAAAAATGGGTAATTTTATTGTATGTAAGTGTATCAATGAAGTTGGTCAGAAGCTTCTTTTGTGTATCTGGTGCTCAGGAACCTTCTGGTAGATCTAACTTGGTTTCCATGCAATATAATATATGTGTGTACGTATCAGAGTATATTTAGTACATGTGCTTCTCTCTGTCTTTGCAGGAATATTACGGCCCCTGAATGTCTTGGCATCTTCAACCTATTGGAACTATGCCAAGAATGCCTGTCTTAAGTCTGCACTGTGCACCATTCATTTTAGACATATTCAGACACCAGTTGTCTCCTCTGCTCCAAGACTTGTCACATCTGTCAGAAGCCTGACACATGGGCCAACTGTAGCAGTCTTTAATAGGTAGAGTACGTACCATTACATAGTTATACAAAATTTTCTAAAGTCTTTGTGCCAGCCTAGGCATGTAGCGCAGTGGTACAGTGTCGTCCTCCCTTCCCCATCAGTGAAGCTCTTTCTTCTATCCCTAGCACTGCAGAATCCATATAGTGTGGTCAAGGCAGTTTAGAAGTGGATAATCTTGCCCTCCCTGCAGTCTATCAGGAGGGAACTATGATTGGTATCCTAGATGCCCGGAACAGGAACTACAGCACTGAGCACTTCCTTCCCATCTTGCTGTGTAGTTGTGAACTTAGAGTCACCCTCCTGCTCAGTCTCCTGAGTGCTAGGATTACAGGCATGAAGCACCACGCCTGGCTTAGTGAAAGTGTTTGCAGCTCTGGGGAAGGAAGCTAAGGCCTTGTATGTGCTAAGTTAGTACTACTAGTGACGCTACCTGGGCTCATTTCTGATGTTCAGATGTTGTTCAAGATGGAGGATGTCAGGCGAACCAGAGATCAGATGAGATGCTCAGCCTATGTGGCTTGGCTGTGTGACAGTCAGTCAGCAGATACTCAGTTAAGCACCCATAGGTGCCCAGCACTGTACTTGCAGAAAGTACACAAAGACAAACAAACTGAAGCCCTCAAGCAGTTTATGCTCAGGCAGGCAGGCCGGTAAGAAACTGTGTAATTAAATACAGTGGCTAGATTCTCGTAGTGATTGAGTAGGTCGGTTTTATTCTTGTGGTTAGGGAATTGGACCTACAGTCTTGTATGTGCTAAACACAGGTTCTACCTTTCCCTTAAGGGCAGATTTTAGAAGGCTTGAAGTTGGGAAGGTTGCCACCCTTTGTGCTTACTGTCACTTGAAGTAATGTGCCGTGCTAAAGGTCAGTTCCCCCCCGTGGAGCTGTGTAATGTCTCGTCCGCCACTCAGTCTGATTGCTACATTTTATAAACTGTATTTAGAGTGGCCTCATTGGTTCCCAGTGTCCTGAAGCCGCCGGTCAGAACTCTAACATACTGCAGCAAACGGAAAGGCAAGAGGAAGACAGTAAAATCGGTCGTGCATCGGTTCCTGCGACTTCATTCTGGCCTTTGGCTGAGGAGAAAGGTGAGTCTTTATACTATTACCTGGCTGAAAGACAGGAAGTTATGCAGCTGAATTCAGTGGTGTGCTCTCTAGTCTTCCCAGTAGCTCTTTGGTGTTGTCCGAGATGCCAGCTTTGCAGGCATCCCTGTCCATCCTTGTGCAGAGAAAGGGCACACACGTGTGAATAAAGTAGAGCATTATTCAGAGTGGCAGAGTCTTCAGTAAGGCAGACACAGTCACTATTGGAAGCCTGAAAGGCTTATCCCCTCTCTTAGAGACAACCCTAAATTTGTAGATAAATGTATGGATTAGACCTCAGCTCATTTTTCTACTGAGACAAGCTTGTGGTTCCTAGCCAGCAGGAGCTCAGGTGTCTGGAAGATGCTGCATGGCAGTTTCCGTGGCTCTTTTTAGACCATTAGAAATCGTGTTTCCTTTTATTATGCCAGGTCCTTTAGTGTGAAATGAGTGATTTTCTTTCCTTCATTTCTAGTCTCTTTTGTTTGTTTTAAATGTATTTTTATTTTACATGTATGTGTTTGCCTGCATGTAGTTATGTTCACCATGTGTATGCCCGGTGCCTGCAGAAGCTGGAAGAGGGCATTTGATCCCTGGAATTGGAGTTAAAGATGATTGTGTGCTGTCTTCTGGGTTCTCTGTAAGAATAGCAAGTGCTCTTAGTCCATGGGCCATCTCTCCAGCCCCTGTATGTTCCTGTTATTGGGCTCTGGACTCTTGGTTACTACAGAAGTCCTGATAAAGTTGAGTCTTTAGCAGTACTCAACTCAGTTTGTGTCTTATGCAGAAAGTCCTGCTTCATCAAAGTCTAATTTTATGTTTTTACTTTGTTAAGTTTATTATTATTAGGTAGGGGACATACCACAGCATGCCTTTGGAGGTCAGAGGGCAGCTGTGTGGAATGTGTCTCTCCTTCCATGGGTTTGGGGGCTGCTTTTCCTCCACCTTTACTTGGGTTCTAGAGCTGACTCAGGTCATCGGGCTTATGAGACGAGCGCCTTTATTGTCTGCGCCATTTGGAAAACAGGAGTCTAGGTTAGCTCACACCAATCACAAAATCTGGAAGTATTTTCTGGGCATGGTTTCATCCAGGCGACCCTACCTCTTATAATTTATTCCTTGCTTCTATTTCTGGCCTAGAAACTAAGGTTTCTAGTGTTTTCATTGTGGTCCTGTTGCAGAGTCATCTTAGGATGCTAGTGGTGATGAGCAGGACTCTATAATGATGACATCCACAGTCACCTGCCCACACCCTGCTGCCTTTATGATTTTAAAAATGTCTTTGTAACATTATCTCATAGGCGGGCTATAAGAAAAAATTATGGAAAAAGTCATCGGCAAGAAAGAAGCGCTTGAGGGAATTTGTGTTCTGCAATAAGACCCAGAGTAAACTCCTAGATAAAATGACAACGTCTTTCTGGAAGAGGCGCAACTGGTATGCCGGTGATCCTTACCAGATGTACCACGATCGAACGAACCTGCGAGTATAGTTCAGAGCTTTCCCAGGTTCCCAGCTGCGGAATGTCGATCTTTGTGTACATGTCCTTACGGAAGTGAGTATGTGGTAAACTGTAAACTGTACCACCTGATAGGCAAACAGAATGCCACCATTGTGCTTTAAAATAAAAGTCCATGCACTAAACATCCTGGAATTGGTCATCAAACTAAAAGTTAAGTTTTTTGTGCATTATTTCCCAAAATGGTAATGGTTGCGTTAGTGGAAAGTTAGGATTGCATCTAGGGCCTCACATATGCTGAACAGACATCCTGAGTGCCTATCCTCAATACAAGGCCTGATACATTTACCTTGGAACTCGGGAATCACCTCACAGTTTGACCTACTTCTGAGAATTCCCCACTCCAGCTTTGGGAAGGGTGGAGTTGGATGGAGCAGATAGATGGTGGGGCTGTATGCCTTGTCTGTGCCACGTAGGTGACTCTACCCATCACACTCTTTATCTTGGCTGTGCTTATGTAAGGTCTGTGTTCCCTCAGACTATTCAGTGTGAGCCTGTGGGTTTCCTCTTAACATTACAGCCCTCGGCTCCTGTCATTTGTCTCTTATTGTCGAGAGACTCTTAAGTGGGCCAGCTTGCCCATTTAAATAAATCTTAATCCATGCCACCATGCAATGTAGAGATTGCCTGTGTTTGGGTCAAGATCCCACCCAGGCCCTCTTAGTTGTATTAGCAGGTTCAAGTGGAATAAAAGAGCAGTTGTGAGCAGTTCTGCGAAGGGTGACACAGGGCAGTAGTGTAGTTTCATCTTGTGCCCTGGGTTCTTTGTGTTCATGACAGTTATTCATTTTATTGTAACAGGATACTTTTTGTAGAAGTAAACCACCTTTCCATATACCCTTCTTGAAACACACGGCTATATAATAAACTCTTTTTACCCAATTTTTCTTTTCATCTTTAATTTTTATTTTTTACATATATGAGTGTTCTGCCTGCATGTATGTGTATGTGCACCATGTGGTGCCTGGTGCCTTTGGAGGCCAGAAGAGGATTGTTTGGTCCACTGGCATTGGAATTACATGTGGTCATGATCCACTGTGTGGGTGCTGGGATTGACCTCTGCAAGCACAGCCAGTGCTCTCAACTGTTAAACTGTCTCTAGTCGTCTGCCCAGTTTTAAACATTTTAAACATTTTTTAAAAATTTATCCATTTGAGATTTCTTATTTTTATTTGTAAGAATAAGCTTTTTTCCAGAATTCTCTAAAATCACATTGTGGAAACCAAGGGGATAAGAAATATCTGTCATTTGATGAGACTGGCGGGCTGCCCACTGCACTCAGAGGGTAGCAGTATTGAATCACCTACTTCAGAAGTGGGAAGAGGCCATGGCCACACCACCCTGAATGCATATGACTTTGCCTGCTCTCAGAAGCTAAGCGGGTTGGGCCTATTAGTACTGGGATGGGAAATGATGCAAGAGTTACATATTATTTTCTTACAGAGTGCAAGGGATGGCTGCAGTCCAAGACAGCAACTCGTAGCGCTCTGGTCAGAATTATCTGGAAGCATTTGCAAACAAAGCAGCTTGCCAAATTGAAAACTTCTATTAAATAGTATTATGAAATACTGTTTGAAACCTTATTCTACTAAACCATTTAGTAGAATAAGATGATTGAAGTTCTGTGGCATGTCAGGCCATGAATTTGAGGGACATTCATTGAAGTCGGTGCTTGTGTTCATTAAACAGAGAGGGATGTGTAATGATGTGAAACCAGAAAGCCGAGCATGTATGTGTTTGTGGAACCAGGCGTGCAACTTGAGCACGTCACACTCCTCATGGCTTCTGTTCTGGTGGCTGTTCCTGTCTGTGTCACACTCCTGAGGTGGCAGAAGCTGAGTACTGAGGGGCTTCTGCATTTCCTCACCTGCGCAGCTCCTGCTTCCAGCACATCTGTGGCACTGGGAAGAGTTGGTGCTGCAGAAACTAAGAAAGAAGACACCATGCAGCCCCATAACTTCTCTAGGCTCAGTGTGGATGTTTCGGGTCTCTGTTACATGGCCTCAGCACCTTGGCATCCCCAGTGGCCAAGGACAGGCTAGGCAGGGAAGGACCAGCAGCCACAGGCGTGGTAGATGAGCTGCAGGCACACTGTGCTTCACACACAGCTTTTGTTTGTGGGTAGGGGAGTTTTTCATCAGAGCTGAGTTTTTAGTTTGACAGTAAAGCAGTTTGCATTAGGGCCTGCCTAAATGATGTTCAAGTATAATTGTTTACTTACATGTAATTTATTAAACACTTGCTATATTTCAGTCTATCTACGAAAATCTGTTGGGCCTCATATCATTAGCCTTACAGCGGAGCTAGCATTTATCCCTGATATAAACTGGAGGCCACTAAAGCTTACAGAGGCTTAAATAATACTCTGAAATACACCTTATGCATCTTAGAATTCCTGTCTAACTCTTTGGGATCTTGTGTGCTTCCTTTGATTTTCTAACTAGATAGGACAACTCAGATTTTAATCAACAAATAACTGATCCAACACTGAAAACTGATCCTTCATTACTCTACCAATTCAGTTCCGAAGTTGTGTGACTTCGCTTTCTACTTGTCAACTCTGTTGGGTCACGGCCCTGACTCAGTAAATGAATAAATGAATGGATTTCTAGCCTTTCTTCCCAACTCTTCTCCTGTTTTCTGCCCTCTGAATCTACCGTTTTCATACGAACATAGGAAACAGAACTCTGATGCTTCAAGGTCCTCTGTGACTTCCAGCAAAGCTGGAGAGAGCCTGCTGCCTTATTGTTGGCTGGCTTTTGAGATAGTCTCCTTAACCAGGGCTGGCTTCAAATTCAGGGGTAACTGAGGATGACCCTGAACTTCTAACCCTCCCATCTCCACCTCTCTGATTTCTGGGATGATAGGAATGTGCTATCACGTCCTGTTCTGTGGTGCTGGACAGGAACCCAGTGCCTCGAGCCTTCTATTCGAGCACTCTGACAGCTAAAGCCCCCAGTGCCTGATGCTCATGGTTTAAAGGCAAGGGATGCAGAGTGTTAAGGGCATCTTTACCATCTGCAGTGGAAGCCTGTTCTAACCTGCATAGGTGAAGAAACACTCAAGGAAACGGCTACCCAGCGGTCTGCTCACTAAAGTGAAGCTGCCTACCAGTGAACTACTCAGTTTCCCAGGTACCCAGGTTCCACTGATCTTTAAAACAGTACAACAGTGACACCTTAAGGTTACTATTTGTGTGATCATCTGGGCTTATGAAACATGTATCAGTCCTCCCAGTCATCTTATATAGTGGGCAAGTTTCCAGGCTAGGGAGTAATTAAGCGTTCAGTTTCTAACCCTTGTTACCTTCTACATTTAAAATTTTTAACTAATGTATTATTTATAATTTTTATGTTTGTTTTGTATTTTTGAGACAGGGTCTCTCATTATGTCCCAGGGCTGCCTCAATCTCTGTATTGCTGAGAATTCCCTTGACTTCTGATCTTCCTGCTTCTGCCTGCAGTGCTGGGACTGCAGGTGTGTCCCACCATATCTGGTTTATATGGTGCTAGGGATTGGACTCAGAGCTTCGTGCATATTAGTCAGGCACTCTACCAACTGAGCTACATTCCTAGACCCCTCCCACACTAAAAAACTTATATTACATTTTGATGATTTAATTGTGGGGTGGAGTAGGGTATGTGTGCCATAGTGTGTGAGTGGAGGTCAGAGGACAGCTTGCAGGAATGTCTTCTCCCCTACCATGTGGCTCCCAGGGATTTGTTGTTGTTGTTTTTTGGTTGGTTTGGTTTTGGTTTGTTTTTTCAAGACAGGGTTTCTCTGTGTAGCCCTGGCTGTCCAGGAACTCATTCTGTAGACCAGGCTGGTCTCTTAACTCAGAGATCCACCTGCCTCTGCCTCCTGAGTGCTGGGATTAAAGGCATGCGCCACCACCACCCAGCATATCCCAGGGTTTAAACTTAAGTTCTCAGGCTTGTTGACCAGTACTTCTGTTTCTTAAGCCATCTCACCATCCCTACCTACATTTTCAACAGTATTTTGGAGTGGCTGAGATGGTACAGTGGCTAAGAATGCTAAGAGGCCCCAAGTTTGGTTCCCAGAACCTACATCTGGTGGCTTACGACTCCTGTAATTCTAGCTCCAAGGGATCTGATGCCCTCTTCTGGCTTGCTTGGGTATCTGCATTCTTGCATACAGGCACGCATACACATAATTTGCTGAGAGCCAGGCCAATCCAAGGCTTTCTCAGAGGCCCCAATGAAAGGAGAAAAGGAACCTAGTTCTGTGACCTTGCCAAAGGTGTGGAGCTGGGGCCAGGCCCTTGAAGGAGTTAAGGTTTTGGTTTCTGGGAATTTGGGTTTTTCCCTCAAAGAGACTGGAGTTATGGGTCCCAGTGCTGATATGTGCTCGGTCTCTGGTGCCCTGGAGATACCCTGTGTCCCCTTGTGCAGCACTGCTTGATCAGCTTCTGCTGACTTCATCCCACTGTATGATGGCTTTCTGCTGACTCTGCCCCGCACCTTCCCGCAAACTATATGTAAGATGTGGTACTTCTTAAGAAACTTGTCTGGGATAAGGCATAGCTTGTGCATGACTTCCCAACCCCAGCTTTTATCTTTATTTTCTCATCTCCTGGTACTCCCCCTTAGGACCACTGAGGAATGACCTGATAGTCTTGGTCAATAATTGTTTAAAAACCAAAATAAGAAATCCTTTTTTAAAAAGGTATTTTCTCTTTTCTCATAAGCCCAACATTACAATTTTTTTAAAGAAAAATGTTAAGACTTTATTCAAGATGTTTACCAGGCATTATAAGAACAGCAGAGCCCCAGCCTTCGGAATACTGCAGCGCACGTCCCTTAGAGACGGACACAGCGCAGCGCACTGCTTAGTGAGAGCTCACTCTAGAGAGACTTCAGAAATAAGCTAGAGGAGATGTGCACAGTCACAATCCAGAACGTCAGCTGCTGAGGGTTCGCTGTCCGAAGATGAAGCGTGTCCTTCGCTACTTCAAATACTGTGCTAGCTGAAGACTGGGAAGGCTACGCGACGTTGTGGTCGATGAGCGCTCTTAACACAAACACATGGACAGGTTACCACGGAGCATGTACACATCAAAGGCCAGCAAAGTGAGCAAGCTCTCCACACAAAGTCAGGAGATTACGACTAAATCTCCAGTTGGTGAGCCTGAGCCCTCACTTCACGTCTTCAGAAATGGGCCATGTCCTCCAAGGCAAGCAGCTCAAAGCTGAGACAAGCGCAGACCTTCGAGCCAGCACTTTGTAAACAGCTCGTGTCTAAGTCAGCAAACTAGAAACATTCGTTTTTCTCATCTAGACAGCACCACACCACTCCACAGACAGGGACATTCACATCGTATGTCAGGCCACATACAAGTGCACAGCTTGTCGGAAAAGTAAACACAAGACAGCCGCGCTCGGCTCTATAGTGAGAGGAGACGACCCCCTAGTCAACACTTGAAGGAAAAGTAGTTACATTTACAATAAGACAACGATTTAGATACCTTTCTATTTTAAATTTGAACAAGAGAGGAGTGCTTCACACTGGGTTTTGGCATAGCTGAGTACAAACTCGATAGCCTAGACATGCTCTGACTTCCCGTAGTAAAATGGTGAAAATATAATAGGACTTGAACTCTGCTCCTAAAGCCATTTATTTTGGGGGAGTGGGCTGGGGGGGGCTGCAAAGCTGCTTCTCAGGCTTTTCTGCACCTGTTTCTCCATCCCAGACACACCCAGCCAACAGGTTTGTACATTTTACAGGGCATCACTTCGCCTGTCTGGAGCTGCTGGGTGAGCTGGAAGAGGGCAGGTTTTTAACGGGTCCAGATGGGGTAGGGGCCATAGACAGACTATTTGCCCTCCCAGTCACCAGCTTTTGGGTTAGTTCCCTAGGGTTAGTTCTAAAAGACAAAATCATGTTGGTAGAATTTCACTAGCTGTATCTGGCAGCAGTGAACTTCAACTGAAACCCTTTGTGAAGCGGCCAACATGCAGCTAATGTAGCCTGGCAGTCTCCCAGCGTCTGCGTGTGTAGCTCAGTAATGGAGCAGTTTGTAATGGAGCCTGTTGGCAGTTACTGCAGTTCTATGTGGTATACAACACTACTTCTCTAGTCCTCAGGGCATAGCTATGAACAAATACAATCCAAATAGGAGTAACTGGGTTGGGACCACTGCATGCATTACACAGAAAGAAAACACCAGCTCTAAGCACAAACAGACTAGACCTACAATTTGGCTCAGCTCTCAGAGAGGAGGCAGCTCCACAGACCACCATGCTGTCTAAGTCAGGTACTTGTCAAAGTTCTCCCTTCAGTCCTGGGTTGTATAAAACATCCACAAAGACATGGAGTGAGCGCGAGTGCCAGTCCATCCCGTCCATCTTTCACACAAGCCAGGAGGGGGCAAAAGCCACAGCTGCCAGTGGACCTCAGCCTCGGTCCTCCCCAGATCCTGCCTCCCTGTGGTTCTGTGAGCGGTTTTGGAGCACCTCTGAAGCAAAGCCTAGTTCTAGCTTTTCCTCTTTGCTTAGCGTTCTCTAAAACAAGGTGCTCAGATGTAGGCTCTTCCTCCTGGAGAAATCCGCCACGGCACTGGTCCCTGAAGGAGAAATACTCTTGCCAAGTGATTTGAGATACTTGGAATTCTTCCAGCAGCTGAATCTCCACCCCTCCCCCACAAAGGTTCTGCTAAGGGTGAGCCCTCTGCCTGCCTGAGGCAGTTCCAAGGCCCTCCGAAGGGCTCAGATGCTTCTGATCTTGAACCCAAGGAGAAGCACTTCCTTCCTCCTCCCTGACTCAGCAACCTTCCTTCCTGTTACTGAGAGCCTGCACTCCCTGCTCAGCCCTGCTCTGCTTACTACACAGCCACGTGAAGGACGTGGGCCATCTTCCTGCAGAAGACATGCCCTACTGGCACTGGCTTTGTAAGCAGGTTGGAGACATTGTCTAGAATCAAAATATTTGTCTACATTTCCATTTTTTTTTGCAGTTCTCTCACTTATCAGAACCTCTAGCAGCCCTTGCAAGTTCATTACATTAAGCTAAAAGCCGTAAATATGTACATCATAGTCCAATGTATTAGTACCCTGGACAACAAAAAGGGTTTTTAAAATGATCACTTCGTTTGCATTTACAGGACCAAAAACTATGCAACAAATAAATTACAAATGTCCATCTCAGCAGCAGGGTAAGAGTGCTTATGTATCTAAAAACACTGTGGCCACAATGACAATCCAGCTGCGGGACATTACTAGCCCCAGAAGACGGAAAGGTCACCCTCCACCATTGCCTTTAGCCTTTAGCCTCTCCCCAGCAGGAACAAGAAGGAAAGAACAGAAAAGTCTTAAAGGCAGAAGAGGGGAGTAAGTAAAGGCCATGTCTTTGAGGCTGCACACTCAAAGCACACCCAGCCTGTGGACTTCTGTGGTGCTAGTGACTAGCTCTTTAAGGCAGAGGAGAGACTGTGGATCCGGTGCTGTTGGCTCATCTCACTCACGTGGTTTCAGTGGCTGAGGATGAGGTACTTTTCTTCCTGAAGCGGGACCGAAGGATTCTAGGCGGTGCCTGGTAGAGAAAGCAGAGAAAGGGCATCCTCCATGTGACTGAAGGGTGGGATTTTGGGGGACAGCATCTGGGGAAGGGATACTGAGACATCACCTCCTTTGGCCAGCTTCCCTAGCAGGTAGAGCTGGGGTCCCCACAACAGGAATCAGCTCCTAATGCCCCACCCTGGCACCATGTGAGGTGAGACTGAGCTCCCTGAGAAGGAAGGCCGTCACGCCTTCCTGAGTCCAGAGGAAGACAGCTCCAGCCCTTGGTTATTTCTGTTTCCTGTGGGAACTGTTTTCTGGTATATGCTTCAAACTTCAGTCTTTATTCTGGATGTGAAACCTTTTAGTATCCAGCAGGCCACACCACAAACCACCTCATCTCCCCGATGATGACCGCGGGGACTGTTTCTCTTAGGAAGGCACAGCCAAGGAGGCGTTATGATCAAAATAAGGAAAAGGGAAGGTGTTCTCCTAGCATGCCACCCAATAGGGTCCCCAGAGCTGGCCCCGACCCACTGTCCACAGCCTGAGCTTCTCTGCCAGGACAGAGAACTTTCCCCTTACTGTCAACCACTGTCCTGTCTGACGGGAAGTCCTATTGCTCCTTTCTCTGTCTTATATACTTCTGGTCCCCTTGACTCTGACCTGCCTGGCCACACACAGCCACCTTTATCTCATAGTGGCCTGTTCAGTGTTGTTCATTTGAGACAGGTGGCCATAAGATAGATCATTTTGTAGCCCAGGCTGGACTCAAACTTGTGTTGATCCTCCTGCTTCAGCCTCCTGAGTGAGCTGAGATCACAGATGTGCTCCAGGCCTGGGCTCATACACTGCTAAGTGAGCACTCGCCCTAAGAAATGCACACCTCCAGTTCTTTTTTCCTCACAGTGGTTTGTACACATCCCACAGCAGAGGGCTTTGTACCCGGGCGCAGGGAGTGGGACATCAGACTGAGGTGAGGCCTGTGTTCCTTTTGCCACTATCTGCTGGTGACTGACCCAAGTGGGGAACCAGCTCAGCGTCCCCCAGATCCCTCAGGCCACAGTTTTACTGGTAGGAAAGGTTCACTGTCCCTTCTGGATGGAGACTGAGACAGCAGCCTTTTTAGGCACCCATTTCTTGGACATTAGCAGGGGAGCCATGTGCAAAGCTTTAAACAAGCTGCAGCGAGGTGTGGTGGGACAGTACACCACAGGCAGAGGCAGGAGGGGCAGGAGTCTGTGGCCAGCATCCACTCCAGAGGGGGTTTGATTGAGGCCATCATGGGCTACAGAGTGAGACTGTGTCTTATACACATACACACACACATGTACACACACACACACACACACACACACACACACACACACACAAAGCATGATCCCTTGGGCTCTGGGATATTTAGAGTGAATTTTTCCATTACAGGTTTCCCAGGCTCTGAGGCCGGATAGGACTAGTCCAGTACTTAGACCTAATTCATACCGGCTGGTTGGGGATTTAACTCTGTGGTAGAATGTGTGCTAAATGTATGGGAGCCCCGGTTTGATCGGCAGCACTAAAGAAGAGGTGAGGACATAATATATGAGAGAATATGAACAATCCATCTTGGGCGGGAATGAAGGGACTCCTATATCTGAGGTGGCTGTAGCTTCCATTCCTGAGGGAACAAGAAAACTAGGCCTCCATGCTTATGAAGGGGATGTCTCTGAGCATCTCATCTGGTTCTCACAGGGCCCTCTATTTCTTTTTGTTTGTTTTTGTTTTGTTTTTTTGGTTTTTCAAGTCAGGGTTTCTCTGGAGCTTTAGAGCCTGTCCTGGAACCCACTCTGTAGACCAGGCTGGCCTCAAACTCAGAGATCCACCAGCCTCTGCCTCCTGAGTACTGGGATTAAAGGTGTGTGCCACCACTGCCCAGCCGGTCCCTCTAATTTTGTGACAGGAATCATGACTTTCTCACAATGGACCCTCAGACCAGAGAGCTCAGTACATAGTGAACCAGAGAGGAACCAAATGGCTTTGTCCTGAGCCAGTGACTACTGACTCTCCACCTGTGTCACAGAACACAGCCCATGAGTGCCAGGCATAGTCCTACAGCCACCAAACCCATCGGCATCCCAACCAGCCATAGTGCTAAGTATATTGTTTTCTGATAACTTTAAAGAACTGTGGTGCTGGAGAAATGGCTCATTTAATGAGGCACTTACTGCCAAGCCTGACCTGATTTCCATTCCTAGAACTGATTCCACATGTGTGTGCATGTATGTGCGCATGCAAACACACACACACATACCCCTTGGCACGTAGCTAGAGGCTACCTGGTGGCTTATCCTACCTGTTTGATGGGGAAGTCATTTTTCCCCCTAAGCACTCAGAGAATGTTGAGTATTACAAGTGATGTCATTCTCAGGACCCCCAGATCTCTAGTGCAAGCATCTGCTCCAGTCCCCCCCCCCCCAAGACACCATGTACCTCCAGGGGCAACTCCGTCCTCCTCGGTGCCTTATACTTGTACATGAACTCCAACAGGTCCTCCTCCTCATCATCAGAAAATGCCAGTGGGCTTTGGACCTGGTGGGGCTCCCATGACTTCACACCACCCTCATTCACATCTCCCTCAACCACTTAATGTCCATCTAACAGAGGAGACAAAGTACAGTGGGGAGGGGTCAGTGTAGAAAGGAGCAAGGGAGGGCAGGAGGGTGAGATTAGGTACACAGCACGACAAACCTGTTAGGACAACCAGGGGCCCAGGTCCAAAGAAAGCTGCACTGTCGTGTGTGTGTGTGTGTGTGTGTGTGTGTGTGTGTGTGTGTGTGTGTGTGTGTGTGTAAAGGTAATTAGGAGACTTGGCAGGTTGCAGATAATCAACTGTAGGCTCAGAAGCCACTGAACAGCCACCAGGAGGATAGGGGAAGACGCTCTGAGACTTGTTAAGCCCTGACGCTTAGACCTATGAGCTGGCACCGGAAGTGCGCCCAGAGAAACCTTTTCTCCAAAAACAAGAGCTGTGCTCCTGAGGAGTGGCACCCGGCTTTCCAAATTGTATGCACAGGCGATGTTGACAGTGCAGTCGGTACTCCAGTGCATGCAGCACTAGGCATTCTGTGAGAGACGGGATGTAACATGCCGAGAGACCTCAAGGGACCTTTAAACTGAGCTGTGCAGATTTTTCATTTCAAAGGACCCGGTGCTAGATAGCAGAGGGCCCTCATTTCAATGCAAAATCTGAATGTATCTGCCACCCCACCCCCACCTGACAGCAAGATTCCTATTTCAGGCTAACTTGAATGAACTATAGGCAAAGCTCCAGAATTAACTTGGCTCATTGAATGCAGTCGTGTTACTGAGCCAGGATGCCCTGGCTTAGTTAGTATGTAAATTATTCTCTGCGTATACCCAGTTTATCTGGCATCTACAGACATGCCTTTCTCTTCTTTGTGTGTTGTTGCCGCTCAGAACCACAGAAGGTAGAGCTAGAGGGCCCACAGCTCCTCTGGCTCCACCACTCTGAGGTCTGCAGGCAGAAACCCGAGCTTTCTGGGATACCCTGCTACTGATCCTAAAATCACATTCAGCTGCAGAACTGGCTCCGGCAACAGAGGGCTGGTTGCCCTGCAACAGCAGCCAGTATGAATTAAACTAAAAGCCCACAACTAAGAGCTTGTCCAGTTTCTGTTGCTGTACTCCACGGTAGCCAGCAGAGGGCAGCACGAGAACACGGCTGCTTTTAGCAGGCCTTGCAGAATGGAGCAGGGAGTGGAGGGAGCCAGCGAGTGGCTCAGGCTGTGCCTTCTGAGGGCCTGACATCATAAATTTGCCCGTTTCTTCACTTTGTGCTTCTCTTAGTCGGTTGACTTCAAGTTCAGTTGTTTTCTTGTCCCTCCCCCGCCTAAATCAGCTTGTTGAACTCGAGGACATAACTCCATGACAATTCCTTGAATACCCTGGCCCTCCAGAGCTTGGCTGCTCCAGGCCCCCAGTAATGCTTAAGAGTCTGTACCCTGCGGCCCCTGCTACATGCCCTGGCTCTCGCCAGCTACCCTGTCTCAGCTCAGCAGAAAACTTCCTTAGGTTGTAGGGTTGTGGCTGGTCATCCCTCATGTCCTCTGAGTATCTGAGGAAGGATTAGCATTCAGCCGGTACAGCCACTCCAGAAACCTAAATGGAAGCCTGTTGCCATCTCAAGAGAACTCAGCTCTGCTCTGCACTGCAGCATGACACTCGCTAACTGGGACGCTCCTCCGGACAGATTCCTCCTGCCTGGGAGGAAGAATAAGGTCCAGACATACCCAGGACCCAAAGCTCCCAGGCCAAGGTAAAAATGCAGAAGCATCCTGGAGAGCCCCACCCAGCAAAAAACTGCATCCTGAGGATGGGGTTGGGCACTGGCTGAAGTTAGGCCTCTGAACAGCTGTGTACTGCTCCCCTTAAACCCTGTTTCCAGGGCTTTCCCTACACTAATCATCACAGGCATCAGAAGATAACCCAGAGACACAGCAGGATCCTTAGGTATCTAATTACTCAGTCCACCCACTAGAAGGCACCGAGGCTGAGCATCCCAACCACACATTAACCACAATACTAATAAGCACCTCATAGGCTGGGCATGCATGCCGGTAATTGCCATGGGTTAAACCTGGGCCACACAGTGAGTTCCAGGCCAGTCTGGGTTACAGTGTGGGGACTCTGTCTCAGGCACAAAAGCAAAATAAAACAAACAAAAAAACCAATGCCCATCTCAGTACTGAAACTGTTAACAAGGCTTTGCGTATGCTCTCCACCGCAGCCTTGAACGAGGACTATATATTGCAAAGAAGTGATCTCGTGACTCCTAGGAGTGGAGGTCATTCCAGATATACAGGCAGGAACAGAAGCCAGACCTGATCTGGCAGAGGCTGGGAACAAAGGAGGCCAGTGTGGGTGGCTGGGGAACAGAAATAGCTTCAGATGGAAGCGACACAGAACCCCGCCTAAAACCAGCCCCATCTGTTGGTCCCTGTAAGTCTGTCACGCGTGTTGTTGGTATTTATTTATTTGCTTATTTAGAGTGTGGGAAATCAAATCCATGGCTTTGCACATGCCAAGTGGGGGCCCTACCACTAAGCTGAGTCCTTAGCCCCTTGTTTGTATATTATCTCACCCTCAGGACAGAAGTAACTATGGACAAGCCATGCTTCCGAGCTCCAGTGCACTGGGGACACTGGCTAACCATGTTTCCCTCTCCAGTGATTTGTCTTTGATGCTCCATGACCAGGTGGCCGGCATTAGAATTTTCTCTTAATCCTATCTTCCTTCCTTCTCATGTCCCTCAACTTTCATTTTTTCCCCTTACTTTGATTAACCATTTCATATATATTTCCTTCACATTCATTTCCTTTTTGGAACAAGCAGCAGAGTAAATAAGAAATAAGTCACAGTGAAATTGGTCATGTTGAAGGGTGCTGCCAGTTTGAGGGAACAGGACAATTGACTGGGCAGGAAACTCAGGAGTGTGCCTATAGATTTGCATAGACTTGTGATCTCATATGTCCTCAGCCTTAGCAATGGACCACACCCCAAGACCCTGAGAACTTGTGTGGGTACAGGCTCTCCCATAGGAGGTCTTACGCCACATTCTTCCCAATGGCAGCAATGGCAGCCCAGGCCTGGAGCCCATTGGGTTGTCATGGTTAGGTCAAGGTTGGTGGTTTCTGCTTAAGGACAAGGGGTTTTCCACATACACGTGTTAGAGTCAGGCTCAGCACTGGATGGTGCAAAGGAGGGGCTGGGAAGTCTAAGCCCTTTAAAGACCTGAACAGATCTGCCAGGCCCAAGCCCTGAGACAGCCACCCACAGTGCAGCACAACACTCGGGTTAGCATACATCCCACGCAACACACATTAGTGAGGCAAGGCAGCAAAGGTGTTGAAAGGACATGCCTGTCTGAACACTTACGTCCAGGTCCCCAGCAGTCACCGAGGAGAAAGGAAAGAACATTCTGTTAGAGAAGGATCTTTGGAATAAAACTCACATGTACTTAAATTTATGCCCCACAAACTTGGTTTTAGAAAGGGCCTGATACTCCTCTCTGACTAATGACAGGCAGCTCGGGGAAGGAGAAGGAGGGGAGAGAAGGTGGTGGACAGAGTAATAATAGAAGCGTCTACAAAGAGACTGGAATATGCAGAAAACCGACAGACAGAATGAAGCAGAGGTAGGGAGAGAATGCTGTGGTGTCTGGGAGGCACAGGTTAGAATAGGCTCTAACATCTGCTGCTTGCTGGGCCTGTAAGCGCTAATGCCACGGCTGTCATTGCCTCCGAGGTGACTATCAGCCTTCCAATTGCCCACCTTTCCTTTCTCCACTGTCCTGAATTGAGAGCTGGATTTGCAAATCCTTTAGAAAGTTCAGTTTCTGCTCAGGGATCCTAAGGCCCTAAGTCTCTAAGGATGCCTAGAACCTTCCCATGCTCTGGACTGAACACCACCCATGTGACATAATTTTGGGGGATCAGGAGGACAGCACCCAAGACCCACTGGAGTCCTCTCAAAAGGTGAGAGTCAGCTTCCAGCTCCAGGTGTCAGACAAACATCCCAGCACTTCCCAGCAGAGTGCCCTTCCCTTGCAGAGAGCTGGAGGGACCGCAGAAGCCTTTAACCCATTCCTCCCACATTACAGAAGGGAGAAGGTGGCCCAGAGAGTGGAGAGTTGTCCCTAAGGACATAGAGGGACACACTGTGGAGGAATCAGGGATGGGTCCTTACAAGCAGCTCTAGGGGTCAGGGAGGAAGCTCTGGAGTTCTGGGTGTCAGCAGGACCCTAGGAAGGCAGGGCTGGGGACTCCAAGCAGAGCCATCCCGGCTGGATGCTTCCAGCTACTGCGACTGGCTGTTGCACTTTCCTGAGTCCCCATCCACTCTAAGACACCTGTCGTAGTGGCCTACAGAATTCACCAGTCCCCACCATGAGCTGGTTTAATTGTCTGCTATGCAGACTTTGACTATAAAACCATTGGTGTCCCATAGGTGAAGGCATCCTAGAGCCAGGAGGAAGAATGGGTCAGAAAGGATGGAACATTATCCGACCTGGTCCCAGGCATTACTATCCTGGCTCATGGAATTTACAATTTAATATGCAGACTGGGGGACAGAAATGACCATGACCTTCTTGGGGACACTGAAGTGCCATTTCCTATGAACTAGGAAGTCTACCAGACCTATGTGCCAGTGTCTAACAATGGAAGGCCCCAGCTTCCCAGATGGACTGGGAGGCCCCAGTTGGACATCGGCTGGTAAAGACTGGTTGAATGCTTCTCTCCCACTGTGTCCCTGCTCAGTGTTCCTGTCTGTCACTTGTCTGGAACTTCTGATTTTCATTACCCAGGACCTTCCCTAGTCCCTAATACATCTAGTTAAGCTCAGGCAAAATGGAGGGACATCTAAGAGAACAGTATAGCTGGCCCCAGAGAACCACACCTCCGCCAGCTGTCACTCACACAGCAGCAACGGCAACATCAAGAGTGGCTGTCTAGAAGTGGGAGTCCCAGAATCCTGAGTGCGTCTGGCTAGTCCAGCCTGTGAAAATAGTAGTCACGGGCCAGAGAGATGGCTCAGCAAGCAAAGGTGCCTGCTGCCCAGCCCGACGGTCTGAATTTGATTTCCCAAACTCACACTGTGTGAAGAGAGAACCGACTCTCCCAAGTCATTCTCTGACCTCCGCACACAGGCCATAGTACGCACATCACAGGTCCATGTACACCCCATACACAAATAAATAAATACAATTAGTAGTCCCCTTCAAAAAGCCTTTTAACAGCCATTTCCTTTACGGTGCAGGGAGGAAGGCAGGGTCCCCAGCTCTGTTTATGATGAAGAAACAGGCTCAGGGCAGTTAGCTGACTCACATAAAGCTGCACAGCTAGTAAGTGGCAAGCCAGAGCTCCCTGAGCAGGGCTGACTCCCCTGAAAACTCAGGGCTTCCTCCCTTCCGTGGAGTGTGGGCAGTCTCTGTGTCCCCAGGATGCACTGCACAGGGATGTGCGGGACTACACATTGGCTTAAAAATTCACACGTTCCTTCCAAGAGGCTGGATAATTCTCCTCTCATGGAACACAGGTTTGGCTTGGTGACTCATGGCCATCAAAGAGAACAACTCAAGAGTAAGTGCTAGCTTGACTTCAAAGGCCAGGTCATGAAAGGTTACAACGGCTTCCTGCCTTACCTCTCTGTCTAGAGTCATTCACTTGCCATGTGTTTGGACTCTCCAACAGTCTGAGAGGGGACCAGGTAAGGAGCTATAGGCAGTGGCCCCTGGAACCATCTTACAGTGGATCTGCCAGGCTCAGTCAAGCCTTCAGGTGACTGAGCCCAGCCAGAGTCCTGCTGGGAGCTTCCTGCAAGGTTTGGCATTTTCATTTCATGGAAATGAAAGACAGTGCGTTTGCTTGCCTTAAAGGTTTTGTCCCCCATCTGGCCAGTGCAGCTGAAAGGGAGCCCCAAGGTCAGGGGCCAACACCTGGTTAGTGCCCCCCTGAAGCAAGCTGAATCCAGCAGGCTGCAGGCAGGCTGGCTGCTACTCACCTTTCCGGGTCCTGCAGGAGGAGCAGCAGGTACACACTGTGGGAATCGGGTGAGGGCGCTGTCAGAGATGGCCCCGCCCAACAGGAACCAGGCCCCAGCAAACAGGGAAGTCCCAGGATGTGTGCAAGTCCCAGGAAGAAGGAGGTGTCTACAGACACTGTAGTGTGGGAAGGGATCACCTCTTCTTCCTCTAAGGTCAGGCCCTGCTCCTAAAACTTTAAGGGGGTGGGAACTGGGAAAGTTTCCCCTGGGAATAAGCGTCCCCTCCTCAAAACCTCTCCTTCTAGACCTTTGATTCAGAGAATCCTCCAGGAAACCTCCTCAGACTGGTCTCTCAACCCCAGTGAACTAGTGCCTGAGCATTTGGCAAAAAGCCTAATTGGCTACTGGTTTGGACGCTGCATTCATTGGTCTCCAGACCATGTCCATCTTGGCATATAGTAGTCTAAGTCCATGCTGACCCAGTGACTCAGAATCTATGGAAGGCTCTCTTCATTCTCTCAACTCCTGGTGTACCCTTCCTGGTGGCTAATGCCAGTCATTCCAATGCGTGGTCCCTCCCTCTCATTCACTTTCAAACCAGAGGGCAGGCAGGTGAGTCAGCTCTGGTGTGTGGCCCAGCCTCACCCTGGTTGCCAAGAGTGGCAGCAGAGAGCTCTGCTGCTCCATCTACCAAGCTCAGGTCCAGTGTTCTTGTGCCGCACACAGGGTGCTATGTAGGCCTGTGGCAGGCAAGCGGAGGCCGGCTGGAGAGGGAGGCAGAACCAGGGTCTGTCTGCTAGTAAGCACACCTCTACGTTTCTGTGTCTTATTGTTCCTTTTTTTTTTTCTGTCCTTGAGATGCAGAGAGCAAATGATCTTGTCCCCAGTTCTCAGCCGACCACCCTGTGTCCTGGATACACTCCATTGCTTCTATCCCGTACCTCACCCATTCTCCTTCCTCAAGAAGCATGAATCTCAATATCTACATGCATCTTTTTGCCTAATTGTGCTCCTGAAAACCGTATTGTTCTGTATTCTGTGTATATTTTTGTGTGTACGTACATGTATGCGCATGCATGTGAGGGTGAGCCTGCCCCTGTCTGTGAGTGTAAAGGCGAAAGTGGCTTCTTCTCTTGCTCTCCACTTTACCACTTGACCAGGATCTCTTACTGAACCTGGAGTTCACTGGTTCTTCTAGACTGGCTGGCTGGACAAGTCTCAGGGTCCCTCCTGTCACCACCTTCCCAGTGCTGGCATTGCAGCCTTGTGCTACTGCACCAGGCTTTTCTGTGGACTCTGGGGACTTGAACTCAGGTTCTCATGCTTATAGAAATATAGCATCTCTCCAGCCCTGCTATCACCTACCTACCTACCTATCTACCTACCTACCTATCTGCCTACCTACTACCTATGTGTCTACCTATCTACCTACCTACCTACCTACCTATCTGCCTACCTACTACCTATGTACCTACCTATCTACCTACCTACCTACCTATTTGCCTACCTACTACCTATGTACCTACCTATGTACCTACCTATCTGCCTACCTACTACCTATGTACCTACCTATCTACCTACTTACCTACCTATCTGCCTGCCTACTACCTATGTACCTACCTATCTACCTACTTACCTACCTATCTGCCTACCTACTACCTATGTACCTACCTACCTACCTACTCTTTTTTTTTGAGACAGGGTTTCTATGTGTAGTCCTGCTGTTCTGGAACTTGCTCTTGGTGTAGGAGGGTCTTCTGTTTGTATATTGCCCTCATTGGTTAAATAAAGAAAACTGCCTTGGCCTTTTGATAGGGCAGCCCTTAGGTGGGTGGAGTAGACAGAACGGGAATGCTGTGAGAGAGAAGGCAGTATGGCAGACGCCATGCTTCTCCAGCACAAGATGGACACTGGTTAGACTCATGCCGGTAAGCCACAACTCAAGTGGCAATACACATTAATGGAGATGGGCTAAAATAATATGTGAGAGTTAGCCAGGAAGGGGCTGGAGATAATGGGCCAGGCAGTATTTAAATGAGTACAGTTTCTGTGTAATTATTTCGAGTACGTACCGGGAGCCGGGCGGGACAGAACAAGGGGCCCTGCGCCAGGAATGCAGCCCAAGCCCCTCATTACTACATGCTCTGTAGACCAAGCTGGCCCCCAATTCTCAGAGATCCACCTGCCTCTGCCTCCCAAGTACTGGGGTTAAAGGCTTGCATCACCACTGTCCAGCCTATTTATTTTTTTAGACAGGTCTCACCATGTAACCCTGACCTGGAACTTACTATGTAAATGAAACTGGTCTTGAATTCACAGAGATTCTCCTGCCTCTGCCTCCTGAATTCTGGGATTAAGGCATATTTCATCACATCCGCTGTATGTTTACGTTACATAAATAATTACATAAGAACCCACTGTGGGTTGTGCATTTCTTTGGGCCATCCTGCTTTCAAGATCCACCAATGCCCACTGAATCTGGGCTGCAGGTGCTGCAGACACAGCCTGCAGCCATGCTGTTCCCCGTTCCTTCTCCTAAACTGTCTTCAGCTCCTGCCATCTGTTTAGTCTGAAAATGATCTTTTTTTTCTTCTCTATCTCTCCTAAGATGCAGTGGGGCCTTTTCCTCAAAAGAAAGCTGAAGGGACTGGGGTCTGCTTCCTGCCAAGGTCAGATCCTCCCTGTGAGAAAATCCCTAAGGCTGGCAGCACAGGGAACTGGGGCAGGAAGCCGGCTCACAGGAATGAGCAGGAACAAGTGTGATG
>PVIU01018063.1:0-40082 GCA_004026605.1 Ondatra zibethicus
AGGTTCCCCAAAGCCAGCTAAGCATCAGGGTCATTGGACTGAACTGGGCCCTCTGCATGGGTGTCCTGGTTTTTAACAGCTGAGTAATATTCCATTGTGTAAATGTACCCTATTTTCTTTGTCCATTCCTCAGAAGAGGAATATCTACATAGTTTCCAGGTTCTGGCTATTATAACTAAAGGTGCTCTGAACATAGTTCAGTGAGTGTCTTTGTAGTATGATTGAGCATCCTTTGGGTATATGCCCAAGAGCAGTATTGTTGGGTCATGTGGTAGGTTACTTCTCAGTTTTCTGAGGAATAGCCACACTGACTTCCAAAGTACCTATACAGGTTTGCACTACAACCGGCAATGGAGGAGTGTTTCCCTTGCTCTATATCCTCTCCTGCTTGAGCTGTCCCTTGTGTTTTTGATTTTAGCCATTCTTGGTGTAGGAAGTTCTTCTTTCTATGTGTTGCTTGTATTGGTTAATAAATAAACTGCCTTGGCCTGATAGAGGCAGAACTGAGTTAGGTGGAGAAGACAAAACTGAATTCTGGGAGGAAGAAAGCAGAGAGGGAGAGACACCATGAAGCCGCCAGAATAAGACATGCTAAATCTTTCCTGGTAAGCCACTGCCACTTGGCGATACATAGATTAATAGAAATGGGCTAAATCAAGGTGTAAGAGTTAGCCAATAAGAGACTAGAGCTAATGGGCCAAGCGGTGTTTTAATTAATATAGTTTCTGTGTGGTTATTTCAAGGCTAAGTAAGCCGGGTGGCTGGGACGAATAAGTGGGCCCTCCACTTACACATTCTGGCAGGTATAAGATGGAATCTTATTGATCCATTGATTATGCCAATATCATGTCGTTTTATTACTATAGCTCTATAGTAGACCTTATAATTAGGGATGGTGATATCTCCAGAATTTTCTTTCTTTTTTCTTTTTATTGTACAAAATGTTTAAAATAAGCTCTGCTGGATTTTTTTTTCCATATGCAGTTGGGTGTTGTTCTTTCAAAGTCTGTAAAGAATTGCATCGGGATTTTAATGAGAATAACATTGAATCTGTAAATTGCTTTTGGTAAGATGGCAATGTTTACTCTGTTAATCCTACTGATCCATGAACATGGGAGATCTTTCCATCTTCTGGTATCTTCTTCAGTTTCTTTCTCCAAAGACTTGAAGGTCTTGTCATACAGGTCTTTCAGTTGCTTGGTTAGAGTAATACCAAGATATTTTAATTTATTTGAAGATATTCTAAATGTTGTTGATTCTCTTATTTCCTTCTTAGCCCCTTTATCCTTTGTATACAGGAGGAATACTTATTTTTTCTGAGTTTTTCTTGTATCCAGCCATTTGAGTAAAGGTATAAAGTTTATGTATACTATCAAAGAATCTGTGAATACCTTCTTGCTTTCCAATTTTTATCCCCTTGATTTCCTTTAGTTGTCTTACTGCTTTAATTAGAACTTCAGGTACTATATTGAATAGGTACAGAGAAGGTGGACAACCTTGTCTTGTTCCTGATTTTATTATTATTACTTTGAGTTTCTCTCCATTTAATTTGATGCTAAAAAATCAACTTGTTGTATATTGTTTTTATTATGTTTAGGGATGGTCCTTGTAACACTGATCTCTCCAAGACTTTTATCATGAAGGGGTGTTGGATTTTGTCAAAGGCTTATTCAGCATCTAATGAGATGGTTATGTGGTTTTCTTTTTCTTTCAGTTTGTTTATATGGTGGATTACATTGACCAACTTTCATATGTTGAAGTATCTCTGCATCTCTAGGATAAAGCCTTACTTGGTCATGGTGGATGATCTTTTTGATATGGTCTTGGATTCTGTTTGTCAGTATTTTACTGAGTATTTTCGCATCAATGTTCACAAGTGAAATTGGTCTGTAATTCTCTTGGATCTTTGTGTGGTTTGGAATCATGGTGACTATGGCCCCATAGAAAGAATTTGACTTCTTTTTAAATAGTGATCAGTCTCTAAGAATCCAGCTCTATTCGTGTTGAGCTATACCATGCAATGCCTTATCTCTGCTCATTCTCCTGGACACAAGTCATTGTTTCCTCTGTTAAGAGTTAATCCAATTGAACTCATCAATCTTCTGGCCAAGGGACCATCCCCTAGAAGTCTGGGTTCACTTTGCACCATACCAAAGATATAGGAGGAGTAATTATCCTTTTAATGAGATTATGTATGATTCCTTCCCAGAATCTTCTCTACCTAGTTCACTTTCTCCAGACATACCTTGTTATTCGGTACGATGCACCCACTTTCTTATGTTTACACTCAAAAAGGCAGAACTTTTCCATTTACTTCTCTTTCTTTTCTTTTGGATGCTGGTCAGAGCCTAAGTATGCTTTCTCTGGCTACTTGTCCACCATGTGGCAGTCCTCAGTGACTGCTAACAGCAAACAGTATGGCCTTTTTTTCTCTTCTTTCTCTTACACCTCCAGGAAGCTCCTGTGGTTTAGAGCTTGCGTGCCCCACATTTTTCTTTCTAATGATGATAAAATTATCCTTGAGCTACTGTTTGTGCCTATTCTTAAGTAATTTTATTAACAAGAATAAGAACCTCAAAAGGAAAACTGATTTTATAGTAATGATATTTAGAAATGTTTTAAGTTTTATGTTAGAGGACAAAGAATTAGGCAGACACAAGAATAGAAGCAGAAGCAGGGTAAGTTTATCTATAAAAGAAGAAAATTCAAAGGAGGTAGCTGACTAAAATAAAGAAGTTTAGAAGCTTAAAATCCACGTTCAATCAAAAAATGAAGCTTTTTTAATGCTGCGTAGCATGAATTTTTTATGTCATTTTAATAATGTGGACTTTCTCTCCCAAGTATGTGTTGTTGCATGTAGTTCTACATGTAGCTGCATAATTCATTAGCATCTTAAGTCCCCACGCAGGAGTGTAACTTTCCTATTATAATGACTTCTGGGTTACCTTCACTCACTCTGGAGAATCTCTGTCCCTGAGCCAGGAGCCATATCTAACTGGGGTTTCTAGCTTTCATCTTTGCCCACTGGTTTCTTTCATTTGCTGATTTGGAAGATTTCACACAGGGTTTTCCAGACCTCATTCTCTTCATTGCTCTCCTGCCTCATCACTGGGACCATTCTTTCCAGGAAATTATGCTTTAGAGCTGTTTTATTTTCTTGTCAGTTATAAGTTATTATTTTGAAAATGATAAATGATTCGTTAGAAAGAGAATGAAAAGTGCATTTAATAGACACAAAGAAAAACCTGGGGGATTAGAGTTGCTGTGTGGAACTCTGGGAACCCTGAATCCCCAGCCTCCTTTCAAGTAGGAACAAGAAGATATCTGATCCCTGTGGTTTCATAAATTCCTATGTGACTTCCCCATAGAGGTCCTAGACTACAGTTTTGCCAACAAACTATAGCAAAAAGCATTGTTCCACATCTTGAAGTGGGAAAAGCCAAAATTAATACAGATAAATCAAAAACAAAGCAAACAAATATTGGAGAACGTTTTATCACATTCAGCTGGCAGATGAGAACAGGGGTTATTGGCAGAGCAATATCTTCCTCAAACAAAGGAAGCATGGGGAACTTGTACACATTTCTATAGGGGTTGACTCATTTCTGGGCATTCTATTTTAAGAGTAGGAAGCACATGATTAAAAGATTAGAGTGACAGGCAGGAATAACTTTAGGATGCAAAGGTTGCATCAGAGTTCCAGCTGAAAATAAAGCCCCCAACCCTTCAGAGATATATTAACAGAGGACTCTGCCTCTGTAGGTGTCTACCTCACCCAGTGTCTAGCCAAAACTTTGGTATCCAACAGTGATGGACAATAACCAGGTGTTTCCTCTGGTGATTAAATTCATATATGAATGGACTACATACTTGTCTGTTTTAGCACCAGTTTCCTCATGTGTAATATAGGAAGCAATGGAACCACTTTTGTACACCTCATGCGTACATTCTAGACATACAATGTTTTTTGATAAAGGCAAAGAAAATGATGTGAAAACACTTATTATAATGCATGCACTAAAGCAGTGTGGCTTTCTAAACGATGAACAAGAGAAGTTGAAGTACAATTATGATTTCTGCCCTCATCTCACAGCTAACCAAGCTAAAAAATTATCAGTCATATTTTACATTTTATACCCTCACATTGCTGGGGTGATTGCAAAGAATTTTCAAAGAAATCTGTTCACCGAGTTGTGACAGCACTGCAACAGTAGGGTCACGCGCAGTATCTACCCCTGTTACATAGGCACAGGGATGTGCCCATGGATATTTGGTGATGAGTGATAGAGAGGTTCCAGAAGTAGCTTCATGAAACCCATTCCTTCTGTAATGGCTTGTTTATACAGGTGCACAACAGAATAGGCACTTCAAATAAAGCATCAGAAGTATCCTACTTCTGTTCCATCCACTTTGATTTTCCTATGATGAATTTTGTTTAGGGTGTCTCCCAGAATCTTAGATGTAACATTTCTTTGAAGAGAAATCCTTTAATCCTGCTTAAATTTGAAATTTGCCTCCAAACATAATTTCTAGCATTTAACCTATTAGGCAAATGCTATTCCTTTCTCTATTTTATACAAAAGACATTTGCTTCAGCTAACAGGATCTACTTACTGTCAGGTATATAAACATACTTGTAAATGCTCCAACATACTTAGTTTATCTTTAGACATGCAATGTCTTCTCATTCACTGGGTCCAGGGAATTTGTATTTATCCTGTACAGTTTAAAAATCTTTTCCCACAGCCACGTGGTGGTGGCTCTCACCTTTTAATTCCAGTACTTGATAGGCAGAGCAGGCAGGTCTCTGTGAGTTCGAGGCCAGCCTGGGCTACAAGTGATAGTTCCAGGACAGGCTCCAAAGCCACAGAGAAACCCTGTCTTGAAAAACCAAAAAAAAAAAAAAAAAAAAAAAAAGGCTTTTCCTTTGAACTATAAGTACAGATTGCTAATATGATGGATAGCCTGGTCATAAGCAGAGTCTTTTTCATAATGTTAATATCCATTCATTCCTCACTGCTGCCTATTTCCAGCTGTTTAATGCACGGATGAAAATTCAGGCATGGATGGTCTATTTCTCCTTGTTGGCCCCTACCTATATATGCTAACATTTAAAATGGGGAGAGACTTGGTCCTGCCTCAAGTTGGAATCCCAGGTCTTATTGACTTCACCAGGAAGGCCTTACTCCCTCTGAGGAGTGGATGGGGGATGAAAAATGGGGAGGTAAAGGGTGGGAGAAGGAGAGGGAGGGGTAACTGGGGTTGGCATATAAAATGAAAAGTAATTTTTTAATAATTTTAATGAAAATAAATGAGTAAATAGATAATTAAATTAATAAAAGGGGAAAAACTAGAAATAAAAAACTTTAAAATTGAACAATATTTGTTAAATAATATGTTGAAATTTAAAAACTAGAAACTTTAATTTTCTTGGCAACAATATTGATTTATTCCAACCATGTTCACACTATATTGACAGTTACCAATAGCACCTGTTGAAGACATCATCATTATTTGACAAGCATTGTTCTGGAAGGATCCTGAGTGTGTGTGTATGTGTGTGTGTCAAGAATATTGGAGAAAAAGAACAAAGTCCTAATATTAGAATTATATGTTCTTAAAATTGTGAAACAAAGTAGGTCTCAGTTTGAGTTCACAATCCACAATGTTCAGTACCACACTGCACACTGTATCATCCTTCATACTGGGCTGATCCTATGAGTATTTTATATGCAGTATATTTTATCTCTGATTTTTGTATGCAAAATTTTTAAGTGATTATTGCTGATGGTCAAAGTATTGACTAGATAATGACATGAAAGAAAAATATTCTCATCTCATATTATCAGAACATAACTATATCTAAATAAGAATTTTTAACATAATGCAGGTTCTGTCATATATACAGTGAAAGAGAAAAGTGATAATTGTGCATCTCTATATACCTGTGTATATTAGTTTAGATCCAAATCTGATTTCAATAATTATCCTTGTGAGTTGTTTTTTGTTGTTATTGTTTTTGCAAAACATGCAAATATCCAAATAGCTTGAGTGGAAATTTATTTCCCATGGAAGCAGTCCACTCGCTTAATAGGGCAGGTGGTGGATTTCGCCAATGAATGCCTAACCATTTCTCTTTATCTGAAATGTGATGCCTCTTGCCCTGTTAGCCTCTACATCCTAGAGCGTTTGTTCAGTTTCTTTGCATGGAACATTTCCCCTCCAAATAAATACTTAAAGTATAAGGACTTTTTAGTCCTGGGTGTGAAACAATGATTTCTTCTCCTCTTACTTCTCCTCCTCCTCAAATATTTGGGTGACAAATGTCTTTGGAAGGTCAAAGGATATCCCTGTTGCTAATTATGAGCACTCTCCAGGAACTCAGTGGGCTAAGTAGCCTCATGACCCAGCTCTAAGAATGGGGCACGACGAGGGAAACAGACTGACGGTAGAGCAAGTACAAATCGTTGTGATAATAGTGTGTTACTCCAGGTAGAAATTTGTCTTTTAATCTGGAGTAATTGATAGAATATTATGAAGAGGTGATATATTGAAGATATTTTCTACAGTACTCATGATACCACATGAATTATCAGACAATGTTAGTGTTAGTGATCTTAAACCCTATGGACCGAGAAAAGTAAGAATAGAGGACTGAAAAAAAGATAACCAACAGGTATGATTTAGGAAGAAACATTAACATTTCAATTTTGAAATTATTGAGTTAAAGACATCAGTCATATACCCAATGGGAGACCAGCCCTGGGTATCTGGTAATACACTAGTCTTTGCTACTAAATATTTTTGTACAGCAAAATATTGCATGTACTCAGGCCCCTCATACTGCATCGTCTGCTCCAGAACTTTTCAAACGTGGCTACAAAGATACAGTAGAAGAAGCTCTGTCAACCCTTTTACCCCCATTGTATCATCAGTTCTGACACAACCTGCCTCAGTAGTCCAAAGTCTACCCACAAGGGCAGTGTTTGTGGAGGGTGTCAAGGATGTAGTGTACGACTTTAACTGTAGATGTACTTTCTTGTCGTAACTGCCAGCTCACCGCCTCAGTTGCCCCTCCCTTATACAGCATGTCTGACTTGCTTCACATCTTGCTGGAGTCAGCCTGTCTCTCTTCTTCCCAGAGTTCTCTCTCTGCCCCAAATGTCTCCTAGTGTCTCCTGCCTACCTATTAGCTGTTGTGTGATGTTTCACTCTTTTGGCTTTTTGAGGCGCCTACCACTCAACTCCCAAATAAATCACACACATAATCTTTTTTTTAAGTTATGAATGCCCAGCCTTCAGTTAGCTTGTTTATTGCCCTCTTTTCTTAACTTAAATGAATCCAAGTACCTTTTGCCTCTATGCTTTTATCTTTCCCTATTTCTGTATACCTTTCTTTACTTCTTTCTCCATGGTTTGCCATGTAACTGGGTGAATGGTCTCTGATGCCCTCCTTTCCTTGTTCTATTGCTCCTCCATTTTTCCCCTTCTATTTATAATCTCTTCCTGCCAGCCCCACCTATCCTTGCTTCTGCCTTGCTAGTGTCCACTGAGTTCTGTATTAGACCATCAGGTATTTTAGACAGGCATAGTAACACAACTTCACAGAGATAAACAAAAGGAACACACATTAAAATAATATTCCTCCAACAGTTAGCCATTCAGCTCTTTATTATATCAATCACAAAAATAAATCTTCACATACTGTAGAAATATTTCACAACATTTAATCATGGCCAAGGTTTCTTGAAATGATAAAAACAGAATGCAGAGAGAGAGAGAGAGAGAGAGAGAGAGAGAGAGAGAGAGAGAGAGGGGAAGGAAAGAAAGAAAGAGACAAAACTATATGTTCACTTATGACAGAGAACCACTAATTAGAATCATGAGGCGCACATCACAGGAAAAAGCCAAACAAACAAAAAAAGCAAACAAACAAGCCAAGTTCCCCATCAGCTCATTACAAGAACACCATGGAAAAAGCATGGTGATAGCTTCCATAAATAATCATGTGCCTTCCTAGCCACATAGCTACTCTGTTCCTATATCTATAAAGGAACAGGAGCAATATTAGAGAATCTTCAATATTACTTTCATCTTTAAAATTCTTTGATCTATCAGAGAAAGAAGTAGGAAGAGAAATGGCATGGGCCCTTGGTCAATGATTGTCTTTATTCCACACACAACTCTTCTTGAAATCCACAGTCAGGATCCTTGTTTTGTCTTCTGAAGATGTGTGTACCTTTGATGGCAAAGACCACCTTTAACTAAATTTCTCTGTACAAAAAATGTCACGTGTGGCAGTACACAGAAGGAGGAGATGTACTTGTTTTGAAAGAATGAAAGTCAGAGATTAAAACTTAGAGTCATGAATGCCCTTGGAGGATGTTCAAGAAAACTCTGTTGAGCTGCCTTAGGTTTCTTCATTTCATGTTTAGTAGATAATCTTCTATGAGTGCATTTTACACAGTAGAAGTAACCAAGGTAAAATAAGAGAGTCAAGCTTTAAGCTTTTTCATAGAATGCCAAGAAGCTCTTAATGCTAGGATCTCCCATTAAGGAGCCACATGGTTTGATTATGTCTAGGTCTCTTCGACATCACACAGCAGATCAAGGATAGCAATAATAATAATGCATGACAAATTTTATTTATCTGTTAATATAGAATGTCAGTTGTTATAGAAGTTTCTTTAAAAATCATCAATTTCTAAATGCTTCTGCCTCTGTCTTCCCTGCTCTCTTCTGATGCCAGAACTTTGTTTCTTCTCCCATCTTTCTGATTAATACACAACGTACCTCTTGCAGAGGAACTTCTCCTGGATTTCATTCTTTGCCAGTCTACTTCTTTGTTGTTCTTTACAGTAATATTCTACACAAGATTTGCCTCATTAGGATAAAATGTAAACACTTTCATGGATTTTGCTTAGGCCTGTTTCAAAATGGAAGTTCTTTACAACTGTTCTGAAGGAAATGCTTGCCATCAAGTGTATGGCCATCTTTAAATAACTCCATCCGGTACAAATTCTTCTCCTTCACCTCAGCCATGCCCACCATGGCTGGCTGTTTAACTCTCTAATTTCTGATGAAGATAGAATATTTAATAAGGCTATTTCATGTCACTTCCAATTCAATACATTCCTGTTCTAAGAAATAAACTTTTTGAATTTTATTTTATTTTTTGTTTTGGACTGAGTAAGAGTTCGTGGTTGGCTGCTTTACTTTTTTATTGTGACAATTATAATATAGATATATTTTTTTATTACTTTATAAATAATACCATTCAAAATTTCTACTTCCTCCCCTCCTCTCATTTCCCTCCTGCTCCCCTACTCACCCTCCCTCCCTCCCCCACCAGTCCTAAGAGAGAGCAGGGTACCCTGCCCTGTGGGAGTTCAAGGCCCTGCCCCCTCCATCCAGGCTTAGGAAGGTATGCAAATAGACTAGGATCCTAAAAGGCCAGTACATGCAGTAGAGACAAATCCCAGTGCCATTATCATTGGCTTCTCAGTTTGCCCCAATTGTCAGCCACATTCAGAGGGTCCAGTTTGATCCCATGCTCGTTCAGTACCAGTCCAGATGGATTTGGTGAGCTCCCATTAGATCAGGCACACTGTCTCAGTGGGTGGACCAATCCCTCATGGTCCTGACTTCCTTGCTCATATTCTCCCTCCTTCCACTCTTCACCTGGACAGTCTAGTGCTCCGATGTGGGTCTCTGTCTCTATCTCCATCTGTCTCCAGAGGAAGATTCTATGGTGCTATTTAAGATAGTCATTGGTCTGACTATGGGACAAGGACAGTTCAGGCACCCTCTCCTCCACTGCCCAGGGTCCTAGCTGGGGACATCCCCGTGGACACCTGGGACGCCTTCTACAGCCAAGTCTCTTGCCAACCCTAAAATGGTTCCCTTAATTAAAATATCTTCTTCCCTGCTCCCATATCCATCCTTCCTCCCTCTCAACCATCCTACTCTCCCAAGATCTCCCCAACCCTCCCCTTCTTCCTTCTTTCTCCTCATCTCCCCTTCACCTCACCCCACCCCCACCCCCATGCTCCCAACTTTTGCCTGGCGATCTTGTCTGCTTCCAATTTCCAGGAGGATCTATATATGTTTTTCTTTGGGATCACCTTATTATTTAGCTTCTCTACGATCATGAACTATAGGCTCAATGTCCTTTGTTTATGGCTAGAATCCACTAATGAGTGAGTACATAATACATTCATATTTTTGGGTCTGGGTTATCTCACTCAGGATAGTGTTTTCTATTTGCATGGAAAATTCAAGATGTCAATTTTTTTTTACCACTGTGTAGTACTCTAATGTGTAGATGTGCCACACTTTCTTTATCCATTCTTCCACTGAGGGGTGTCTAGGTTGTTTCCAGGTTCTGGCTATTACAAATAATGCTGCTGTGAACATAGTTGAACAAATGCTTTTGTAGTATTATTGGGCATCTCTTGAGTATATTCCCAAGAGTAGTATTGCTGGATCCTGAGGTAGGTTGGCTCCCAATTTTCTGAGAAACCACCACACTGATTTCCTTAGTGGTTGCACAAGTTTGCATTCCCACCAGCAATGGATGAGTGTTCCCCTTACTCCACATCCTCTCCAGTGCAGCTCACACCACCTGTCTGTGCTCTATATGCTACCATACAGTTTTTGAGCTCCGGGCAAGGGGCTGGAGGTTGAAACACACAAAGACACACAGAGACAGCACAGACAGACAGAGAGACAGAGACAGGGACATCTAGTCACTGGTAAGAAGCCCTATATTCAATAGCACCAAGGAGGCTTATATACCCAACAGTCAGGTGGGCCAACAGGTGAAAACCTTATCCTCTGATCCTCCAGGCAAGTCAACACGTGCTTGTGAAGCAGAGCTGGTAAACAACTTTGATACAGCTTTCAGTCACTCAAATCACAAGGAAAGTAAAGATCTCTAGCAGGGAAGGGCAGCTGAGGCCAGGACTCCAAATGATCCCAACACTCCAGCATAGGTTATCTGTAGTAAGAGGAGCAGTCCGTGTCCCACCGCCCGGCTCCTGGCCGCCTGGCTAGCCTAACCCCTGAAATAACCACACAGAAATTGTATTAATTAAATTACTGCCTGACCCATTATATCTAGCCTCTTCTTGGCTAACTCTCACATCTTGATTCAACCAATTTCTAATAATCTGTATGTCACCACAAGGTCGTGGCTTACTGGGAAATATGCAGCATGTCTGACCTAGGAGCTTCATGGTGGCTCTCTCTCTGCCTTCTTCATTACAGAATTCTGTTCTGTCTTCCCTGCCTATCTAAGTTTTTCCCTATGAAAAGGCCAAGGCAGTTTCTTTATTCAACCAATGAAAGCAACACATAGTCAGAAGGCCCTCCTACACCATTTCTCCCTTTTCTGTTTAAACAAAAAAAGAAAGGTTTTCACTTTAACATAGTAAAATTACATATAAAAAACAGTTATTAAGCAAGAATTACAGTTACAATATTTAGATTTATTTTATCTTTTATCATAACAATGGAGAACTGTAACTATTTATGTATTCTTCAACTCCATCAAAGACTTCAGAAGGATATAATATTACCTAAGTAAACGAGAAGTAAGCAACTTCCAAAACTCTAGAAGTGACAGAGACATCTTGCTTCTGGACAGTCACCCAATGTTATTTTGTACTGTTGGGGCATCCATCTTCAGCCTACAGTTCCATAATATCCATCAGACTTTTTCATAAAGCAAGAAATTTCAGAGACAGTTCAGTCACTTTCTTCTGTATCCTGCAGAATGTCTCGCAGACTCTTTCATGAATCGGGAACCCCAAAAGATCATCTCACCTTTAGGCAAATTCAGCAGTCCTCTCTCTGTGGATTCTTTGTGTCCAGTTTATACAACAGTCCAGGCAAAAGCAGTTTCTTGCCTAAATGGCTAACAAACTCCATAAGGAGCCTCTTCGATGCCCATCTTCCTCTTGAAGTAGATTGGTGCTGCCAGGAGCAGACATGTCTCATTGTCATGAAAAGCCCTAAGTTATTAAAACATTCCAAATGCCATATTCTGTCATCTTTGAAAGATATGAAGAATGCCTCTCTAACTGAAATATATCTCTATATATCTAGAAAATCTAACATGACTACAAGCTTGATTATTATAGATGATTATCTATTAACAACTTATATTTCCTAAATATACATTACATTTTTAAATGAACTACACAATCATAATACCTTAACCAAGAGCAGAAATATAACAAGATTGAACTTAAATTTATATCACTAAATCAAAATCAATACCAATGCGAATTATCCATATCTATATCATATCCACCTGTAGAGGTCAAACAACATTTATTAACAATGTTTGGGAATATGGGCATAGTTTTTTCTCTCCAAACTTCTTCCTGCTGTATGGGGGCACTGTTAATCAGGTCTTTCATGGTGTATCCTATGTGCCAGGTTCATCTCAATCGGCAGTTGAGTGAAGTAATTTTCTGAAGGTGTTCACAGTGACCTTTCAGGAGGGCGTGGTCTATCATACCATATTGGTATAGAAGCAATCCACAGGGTCTCTCCTTCTGTGAAAACAAAAGTAGAACCTCTTTTCCAAAGCATCATATTCTTAGACCTAAATTTTGAAGTCAAGATACGTTTAGAACATATATGCTGGTTTAGCTTTGCAGACCACACAATGAAATGTCTCTCTGTATTTAGCTCCTTTACAGTCAAAAAATTAAAAAAAAAAACACAATAAAATACATAATCCAGACATTTCATGAATTTTCCATTTTTACTTGGCTTTTTTTTAATCTATGACTAGATGTACTCTGTCTCTTTAAAGACTTTACCCTTTTTTTTTAAAGCATTAACTTTATTTCACGACTCTCTGTATTCTTTTCCTTTTCTCTCCCAATCCTATGTACACCCATCCAACACTGTGACCCATTTAGAAGTCTTTTATGTCTGAATCAGTCCTATTGCATTGTCCTTAATTCTCTACTGACTTGAAGAGCTTTTAAAATGCTAAGCAGCTTGGTTGCAGCTGCTCTGGATGTTGGCTCCACCTCTCTCCAATTTCAAAATGGTGGATGTACCATTTCTACTAGCTCTGGGGCCACCAGGTAGGAGCTGCACTCAGCACTTTAACACTGAAAATGAGTGTGTAGCACATAAACTCTTTTTATCTGATTTAAAGCCAAATCTGTCAAGCAGAGAAATGTCCAGTATGTCTGAGTTACAGCCAAGTCTGCCACACAGAGCAGTGTGCAGCTTGGAAACATCTCTCTGTATGGCAGCAGAAATCCACCATTCTCTCCTCCTTGTGCATGCCTAGTAGACCTGATCCTGCTGCCTGCCCAGGCAGGGAGCACCAAGCCACAGGCATGGTCTCATCTACTTTCCTCCCAACCCTAGTGGGCACAGAAACATCCTGTCCCATAAAAGCCATTGAAATGCTTCATAGCCGGAGTTTGTGCAGGCAGCACATCCCAAGAAGCTGCATTTTAAAACAGTGCAGCTTTTTTTTTTGGGGGGGGTGATAAGGCTGCTGAGTCAGGAAATTCTCTCTTAAAGGAGCTATGGCATGCCGACAGCTGTGTCTATAATTCCTTTTTAAGCCCTCTCAGGTTTTACATGAAGTCTGTTTAGTTTACCATGTTGGGCAGCCAATTATAGTAAAATATGATCCTTGTATCCCTAATCTCTCTAAGACCTTTATCATAAAGGAGTGTTGAATTTTGTCAAATGCTTTTTTGGCATCTAATGAAATGATCATATGGTTTTTTTCTTTCAGTTTATTTATATGATGGATTACATTGATAGATTTTTATATGTTGAACCAGCCCTGCATCTCTGGGATGAAGCCTACTTGATCATAATGGATGATTTTTTTTTATGTGTTCTTGGATTCGGTTTGCTAGAATTTTATTGCAAATTTTTGCATTGATGTTCATGAGTGAGATTGGTCTGTAATTCTCTTTCTTGGTTGAGTCTTTGTGTGGTTTTGGTATCAGGGTAACTGTAGCTTCATAAAAAGAGTTTGGTAATGAAACTTCTGTTTCTATTTTATGGAACACATTAAGGAGTATAGGTATTAGCTCTTCTTGGAAGGTCTAGTATAATTCTGCACAAAAACCATCTGGTCCTGGGCATTTTTTGGTTGAGAGGTTTTTGATGACAGGTTCTATTTCCTTGCTACTTATAGGTCTATTTACATTTTTCACCTGGTCTTGATTTAATTATGGTATATGGTATTTATCTAAAAGAAATCCATTTCTTTTACATTTTCCAATTTTGTGGCATACAGGCTTTTGTAGTAAGACCTAACAATTCTCTGAATTTGCTCAGTGTCTGTTGTTATATCCCCCCTTTCATTTTTGATTTTGTAATTTCAGTGTTCTCTCTCTGCTTTTGATTAGTTTGGATAGGGTTTGTCAATTTCGTTGATTTTCTCAAAGAACCAGCTCTTTGTTTCATTGATTCTTTGGATTGTTTTCTGTGTTTCTATTTTATTGATTTCCACCCTCAGTTTGATTATTTCCAGTCTTCTACTCCTCCTGTGTGAGTCTGCTTCTTTTTTTTTCTAGAGCTTTAAGTCTCTAATTTGAGCTTTCTCCATTTTCTTTATGTGGGCACTTAGTGCTGTGAACATTCCTCTTAGCACTATTTTCATAGTGTCCCATAAGTTTAGGTATGTTGTGTCTTCATTTTCATTGAATTCAAGGAAAACTTTAATTTCTTTCTTTATTTTGTCCTTTACCCAGGGCTGGTTCAGTATTTGACTATTCAATTTCCATGCATTTGTAGGCTTTCTGGGGGTGGAATTGTTGTTAAATTCTAACTTTACTCCATGGTGATCCAATAAGACACAGGTGGTTACTACAATTTTTTTTTGTATCTGTGGATATTTGCTTTGTTACCGAGTATGTGAATAATTTTCGAGAAGGTTCCATGAGATGCTGAGAAGAAGGTATATTCTTTCCTGTTTGGGTGGAGTGGTCTATAGATGTTTGTTAAGTCCATTTGATTCATTACATCTGTTAGTTCTCTTATTTCTCTGTTAAGTTTCTGTCTGGTTGACCTGTCCATTGGTGAGAGAGGAGTGTTGAAATCTCCTACTATTAGTGTGGGGTTTGATGTGTGATTTGAGTTCTAGTAATGTTTCTTTTACATATGTGGGTGCTTTTATATTAGGGGTATAGATATTCAGGATTGAGACTTCATCTTGATGAATTGTTCCTGTTATGAGTATAAAGTGTCCTTCTCCATCTCTTCTGATTGATTTTAGTTTGAAACCAATTTTGTTAGATATTAGGATAGCCACACCTGCTCATTTCTTAGGTCCGTTTGATTGAAAAACCTTTTCCCAACCCTTTACTCTGAGGTAGTGTCTGTCTTTGAGGTTGTGGTGTGTTTCTTATAAACAGCAGAATGTTGGATCCTGAATTTGTATCCATTTTCCTAACCTGTGCCTTTTTATAGGTGAATTGAGTCCATTGATATTATGCGATATTAATGATCAGTGGTTGTTAACTCATTATTATTATTAATTTTTTGGTGGTATTGTTTGTGTGTTTCCCTTTTTGGAGTTGTGTTTGTGGAGGGTTGTCAGATGTCTCTGTTATTATGGGTGTTGTTGGCTTCTTTGGGTTGAGGTTTTCATTCTAGTACTTTCTGTAAGGCTGGTTTTGTGGATATGTATTGTTTTTGTCCTGGAATATCTTGTTTTCTCCATCGATGGTGAAAGAAAGATTCACTGGGTATAGTAGTCTGGGCTTGCATCCATGGTCTTTTAGTGCCTGCAGCACATCTATCCATGACCTTCTGGCTTTCATGGTTTCCATTGAGAAGTCAGGTGTAATTCTGATAGGTTTACCTTTATATGTTCCTTGACCTTTTTCCTTTGCAGCTCTTAATATTCTTTCTTTATTCTCTATTTTTTGTGTGTTTTGCTTATTATATGGCGAGGGGATTTTTTTTTGATCCAGTCTATTTGGTGTTCTGTAAGCTTCCTGTACCTTAATAGGAATATCCTTCTTTAGGTTGGGAAAGTTTTCTTCTATAATTTTGTTGAATATATTTTCTGTGCCTTTGAGCTGGAATTCTTCTCCTTCTTCTACCCTTTTTATTCTTAGGTTTGGTCTTTTCGTGGTGTCCCAGATTTCCTGGATGTTTTGTGTTGCGGGATTTATTAATTTCTTTTAACTTTTTGTTTTCTTCTTTTCCATTTCTTTGAAGGAGTTTTTCACTCCCTGTTTAAGGGTCTCCATCATTTTCATAAAGTTTTCTTTAAAGTCTATTTCTTCTACTTCTTCTGGGTTAGGGTGCTCAAGTCTTCCTGTTGTGTGTTCTCTGGATTCTGGTGTTATCATGTTGCTTTTCAGGTTATTGGAGGAATTCTTGCATTGGTGCCTGCCCATCTCTTCCTTCAAATGCAACCAGCAGAGTCTTAGCATCTTGGTTCAATCTTTGCTGTGGCTGCCTGTGTACATGAGAGTTTTTCTTGGTCTGCCCTCTCTTAGCTCCCCTCAGCATTGGAGCTAGCTCTCAGATCCCCTCCACCCCGAAGCAGGCTGTGCTGGGGGATGTAAGGACCCTGCAGATGAAAAAGAGTGCTTGGGGGCACAATGGGATGGGGTATAGGATAAAGAAAGCCAGTAGCTGGGAACTCTTTGAATTTTATAGGCAGATAGTATAGGACTGCGTAGAGCACAGAGTTAAGCAGTAACAAGCCCCATTATTTGCACATGAAGTGTATTCGTACTATCCAATTGGCCAAATAAGGCAAGTTTATCTTTAAGATATCTAGGAGGAGATGCTCCTTTTAGATGAAGGATCTGCAAAGTCATGTTAAAGGAGTGCATTCCAGAGGGATTCACGTAAGTAAGTTGAAAATTACTCCCAAATCTCTACAAGTTGCAGGTAAAAAAATGATCTGCATCCCTGTCCTCACCAACCCCTGCTACTATTTTGCTGTTTGCTTTTGTTTGCTAAAAAAAAAAAAAAACCTTTCTTATCTTTTCCTGTATTGATTGCATCCAGTAATTACGACAATAAAAAGTTAATATTTAACAAATGATCAAATATATCAGGCACAACCCAAAACAGCTTTATTGCATTTCCTTTCTATATAATAATGCTGCTAATACTCTTACTTCATATGAAAGAAACAAATACTCAGAAAAGATACAGTAATCTTTTTCAAAATATGGAAGAATGAAATTGTAGCAGAACTGAGACTCCAGTGTAATTACTGAACTAATGATTTTTTTCTTCCTCTCCTTCTGCCCCCCTCATATAATATATTCTGATAGCAGCTTTTCCCTTTATCCTCTTCCCTCTGTCCCTCCCCTCCACTTCCCTCTCCCCTAGATCCACTCCTCTTCCTTTCTCTTCAGAAAAGAACAGGACTCCCAGATATATCAACTAAACATTGTGTAACAAATTGCAATAAGACCAGGTACATCCCCTTATATCAAGCCTGAGCCGGATAATCCATTAGGATGAAAAAGTTTCCAAAAGCAGACAAAAGTGTCAGAGGTAGTCCCCATTCCCACTGTTAGGAACAGCCCACAAGAACATCAAGCTACACAACCATAACACATATTCAGAGGACCTAGCTCAGGCCTCTACAGGTTTCCCTGGTGTCTGCGAAACCCTATGAGCCCAGGTTCCTTGATTCTGTGACCAATTTTCTCAATGTGTCTTTGACCTCTCTGACTCCTACAATCCTTCCTCTCCATGACTCTTCAAGTTCAGCCTGACTCTGGCTGTGGTTCTCTGTATCTGTTACTATTAGTTGTTGGATGAAGTCACTCTGATGATGAGGATGCTAGTCTCCAGTCTAAGAGCACAGCAGAATGTCATTTCATTGTCTTTACTTTTGCCAGTCACATTTGGTTCTATCCAAGGTCTCTGAGCTATCCAGTCTCTGGTCCTGGCTCTCCAGACCTCCAGGCATCTTTAATGCCTTGCCATGGTGGATGTCATAAGTCGATTTGCTTGAAATTTTTTTTGTTATTCTTTTTTCTTATATTTTTAATTTGTGTGCTCTTTTTTTTGTTTTTCTTTGATGGTCCTATTGATAACACTAAGGGTTTCACACACAAAGCTAATACCCTGATATTAAGTTACATAAATTTTAGAGCTGAAAATGTTGTGTAACTCACTTACAAAATCATCTTTGGATGGCTCACAACTTTCATTGCCTTCTAGATGAGCATCTAAGTCTGAGACGTCTCCAGTACAGTTGGCAAGCACTCACCTAGTTACAGTTGTAACCCTTCCAGTAATGAGGAGATAACAGCCATATGAGAAAGCCAAGGCTTGCTGCTTCCAGGATGGAAAGAAGACATCATAACTGGTAGAGAGCTGAGAGAGGGTGGGAGACAGAGAGACCGACAGGGAGAGAATTTCTTCTTGCTCAGTAGAGCATCCTAATCCTCCTGCTCGAGATAACGCAGTAACTATCATGTAACTCGTATCAGACTAACAATTCTTTTCTCAGAAAGGGCAGAAAGTGATACAACTGCCAAAATGAACTAAAAGTGCTAGGTATCACATAAACCTGAACACGTCTGCATGGATAGGGAGCTAAAGTCAAAACCATGAGTAATCAGGAAGCATGAGAGGCACTGATCCTATCTCTGACTTACTGTACACATACATCATTAGAGTGTAGATGTTGGATTCCCTTTTGTAAGACAGCTGAGGTAAATGTTAATTTATAAAAATGAAATGACACACTTAATTTTAGATAAAAATTGTCAAAATTTATTTCATAGGTCATTTCTTTATTGTTGGTTCCCAAAGATATTAATTTTGTATATACCCCCAGGGCAAAGAAAACTGGAGAAGTCCTGATAGGAAATCTATAAAATTCATTAGCCTGTTAAAAGATATGGCAATACAACAATAGAAATAAATAAAGCATTAGTTAAACGTAACAATCAATGATCTGCTTCCCTATACAATACTTCGTTAATTACCATTGGAACTAGTGGCCGAAAAATCATGGACCACTATTGACATTTGCTCAAGTTGTATTCTAGATGAATCCAGGATACTGTTTCCTTAGCTAGGTATAGCTGTTATTACAATTTTCCAGCAGATGGCAACACAGTTTCTCAAGGAAGGGAGGTCTTCTTCACCATACATCACCCTTTGAGATGGTAAGAAAATATCATCTTGCATCTCAGAAGCCATGCCCTTCACTGCCACTTGGGGAAAGTCTGCAAACTAAGACATTGCTCTTCTGGGGTAATAAGCCCAGTTGCATTCCTTTATGGTTTTCAAAGCACATGAAATTGGTGTTCCAGGAAGCATTAAATTCAATTGCCCTTGGTTAGCTCAATACCTTCAACTGGAGGCACATTCTGCTCCCTGAATAGCTCAACATCTTTAACTGGAGCCCCCCCCCCCAAGGGGGGCTTTGGAATGTTACAAAATCAGTCAGGAAACAAATGTGTTTATATCCGTGACCTGGGACAATCAACTATGCCAGACAGCAGAGTTCTTTCCCCCAATGCAGTTGGCTGTGCGTACTTCATTCTTCTTAGGGGTACAATTACCAATAGATTTATAGAAGTATCTTCATGCAGTGATTTCACAAGGGGATAGTAGACAGTGTCTGGTTGTCATTCTGACATTGAGACACTTGGGTCATTGTCATATCAATGATATTCTGCCAACCAATGTAGATAATATAGACAATGTAGGTAAATATATTTGCCATTCCTGTCATACATAATTAAGATGCTTAAATGCACTAAACTGACCCAAACTAATTTGTAAAGGATGTATAGACCATACATAACACAGAAACAAACTTTCCTAACAAACCTTTTCAGCTTCACTGTTAGAAACAAGCTCACAGACTCTAGTCTATAAGCAGCAGATCGTACACTAGCTGTTAGGCTATAAAAACTCAGTGCCGCCATTTTTAATGCTTTTTATTTTGTCCAACTCCAAGAAAAGGAACTGGAAAAGCCCATTTTGACTTAAGCAGCTACCATAGGATCTTCCCATGGGAAGTAACTTGCAGGCTAGAGTGGAGATAGGAGGAATTTCCTTGCTGATTTGCTTGTTTTGTTTGGGTTCTGCTGCTGCCTCTAACCTAGCAGTATTGATATAGCAACATCCCTCCATTATGGTACCAGCAGTTCATCATAAAATGTGGTTACTGTTTGTAGATTGGGCAGGGATTTCAAAATAAGCCTGCTTACCCCCAGTTAAAGATCCCCACAGAAACCTCATTCTCTTCTCTGACAGTCTGCGCTGTACCTTCACTGGCCCTGTGGCAGACATTGCTTTCAGAGAGTTATTTCCTAGTTTTCTTTGGGCCAAGAGTTGACTTCTTTTGAATTTCCTTGCTGTCTTAGTATTCTCAGTATCCTGCTACTTCTTTACCCTGCAAACTTACCTTCACTTGTTTGTATGTTTTGTGGTTTTGTTACTTGTTAGTTTATTAGTTTGTTTGCTTTTCAAGACAGAGTTTCTCTGTGTGTAACCCTGGCTGTCCTGGAACTTGCTCTGTAGAGCAGACTGGCCTCGAACTCACAGCGATCCACCTGTCTTTGCCTCTGGAGTGCCAAGATTAATGGTGATCACTACCACTGTCTGGTGTCCAATTGTGTGATCCTAACTGATTCCTAATTCAGGAATTTAAATTAGACTTTCCAGGCAGTGGGGGCACAGCCCTTAATCCCAGCACAGCACCCCGAAGACAGAGGCAAGCAAATCTTTGAGTTCAAGGCCAGCATGATCTACAGAGTGAGTACAGCCAGGGCCACACACAGAGAAACCCTGTCTCCAAAAACCATAAAAAAAAAAATCAGACTTGCTAGTCCCTCAAATATTCTAATGCTATTCCCTCATATGCTATTTTTCTTTCATATTTATATATTGATCCCGTTATTTACCTAGCAGTTTGTCTTACTTAGCCTAATTTTTCATATGCAGTTTACTTTAACTTGCATAGTACAGTGAGTATGACACCATCGTTGCAAATTCCTTGCTTGCTGCATTGTTGTCTTTATTGAATTATGCTAATCTTTTGCTTGATTTGTTGCTTCTACCTAATACCTGAATCCAAATATTGTTACACTTTCACTTCTGTCTTATGATAATACAAATCTCAAATATCTCAAATTGCAGCAGCAACAGAAGAAAACAGAGCTCTCTGCAGGGCTCACGATTGAGAAGCAATAGGAAGAAGTTGTACATACGTCACTAGATGATGCAAAACCCTACTCAGCTATGTTTAGAATTGCAAGGAATTCTTGTGAGCCCGATGGTGTCATGTTCCCAAAATTTTCACAAGAGAACAGAAATCCCATTTCCTATGTATTGAATTTAAATGTTCATAGCTAATTGGAAAAGAATATTAAATATTGAGCTGGCAGGTTCTCTGCCAACCAAACAATATTCATCTGTGAGTCACATTTTAACAAGTGCCTGCCAAGGTTGTTTTCTGCCATCCAACTCCTGTTTCTATCAGCCAAATTTTCATGTATGATCTCGTTACAGCCTAAGGAGGGTAAATAACATTACCACCAAGGAGAAATCCCAGTTACAGACAGAAGCCCTGGATCACATTTCAAACTCTGATATGAGAAAGAACTATATTGAAGAGTATTCTCTATTACAAAAACCATTTAGGAAAAGAGGGCTCTTGAATGTTTTAGAGGAATAGAGGCAGGATTGAAAGAAAATCCTTCAATTTATTATTCCAAAGTCACTTGAAAAGAAAGGGCTTTTCTTCCCATATAAAAACTCCAAAATAGAAATCTATTCTATTTTCCTTTCCTTGAGAGAATTATCTGTTCCCCTCACTCCTTTACTCTCTACCTAGCCTCTGTGATTCTACATATTTTAGCTTGATTATTATTGAATTAACAACTATTACCCACAAATAAACAAATACATAACCATATTTGTCTTTTTGGGTCTGGGTCATTTCACTCAGCATGATTTTTTTCTAGTTTCATACATTTACCTTAGAATTTCATTATATAATTTTTAATGGGTGAGTAAAATTTGATAACACAAATGTTCCATATTTTCTTTGCCCATTCATCCATTGAGTGTCATTGAGGCTGTTTCTAATGTCTAACTATTATTTATAAGAAAACAATTAACAGGGCAATGCAAGAATATTTGTGGCAGGATGGAGCATCCTTTGGTTACATGCCCAAGAGTGGTACAGCTGGATCTTGAGGCATTATCAATTTTCATCTTCCTGGAGAACCACTATACTGATTTCCATAGTAGCTGTACAAGTTGGTACTCCCACCTATACAGGACGAGTGTCTGCCTTACTCTACATACTCACAATCATGAACTGGTATTTGTTTTATTCATCGTAGCCATTCTGACTTGTGTGAGTGAAATCTCAAAGAAATTAGTTTTTCATTTTCCTGAAGACCATATCAAACATTTCTTTAAGTGTTTGTCAGCTATTTAAGCTTCCTAGTTTGAGAATTCTCTGTTTAAATCTGTACACTATTTTTACATTGGGTTGTTTGTTTTCTTGAAATCTAGTTATTGACTTCTTTATGTATTTGGATATTAGGCCTCTATTAGATGTGCAACTGATAAAAAAAATCTCCCCATTTTGTAGACTGTGCCTTTATACAAATAATGATGTCATTTTCTGTGCAACAGTTTTTCAGTTCCATGATGTCACATTTTTTAATTGTTAATCTTTGTGCCTGAGCTAATAATTTTATGGCAACTCAAATTTCTCTTCTATCAGGTTCAGTGTATGTTGTTTAATGTTGAGGCCCTTGGCCCATTTGGAGTTGAGTTTTGCTGAGTAATATGTAGCGATTTATTCATGTTCTTTTACATGAAGCCATTCATGTTCACTAGCACCATTGTTGAAGATGTTGTATTTATTCCAGAGTGTACTTTCAGCTTCTTCATAAAAACCTGGTGTCCACAAGTGTGTAGATATATATCTGTGTCTTCAATTCCATTCCATTGATCACTGTGTCTGTTTTTATGCCAAATCATGCCCTGTAGCAGAACTTGATATTGAGGATAGAAATACCTCCTACTGTTATTTTGTTATTCAGGATTGTTTTAGATATCCTGTGTGTGTGTGTGTGTGTGTGTGTGTGTGTGTGTGTGTGTGTGTGTGTGCGCACGCGTGTGTGTGCGTGTGCGTGTGTGTGTGTTTCAATATGAAAATTGTCCTTTTAGATAGGTGAAGAACAGCGTTCTAATTTTGATGGTGATTGTATCGAATCTGTAGATTGCTTTTGGTTGGATGTCCATTTTTACTATGGTAATCCTATGATCCATGAGTATGGGAGGCCTTTCCATCCTCTGACATCTACCTCATTCTTTCTTCAACCTTTTAAAGTTTTTATTATGCAAGTCTTTCACTTGCTTGGTTAAAATTGCCCCATAGTGTTTTATATTACTTGAAGCTTTTGTGAAAGGTGTTGCTTCCATGGTTTGTTTCTCAGCAATTTGCTATTTGTATATAGGAAAGTTACAGATATATATGAGTTAATTTTATACTTGACTATTTTGGTGAATGTGTCTATCAGTTGTAGAAGTTTCTTAGTGGAACTTTAAGGTTCACATATTATACTATTATACCATCCGGAAATAAAGATCCTATGGTTTCTTCCTATTCAATTTTTATTGCCTTTATCTTATTCAGTTGCCTTATTGCTGTAGCTAAAGCTTCAAGTACCTAATTGAAAAAATGTGGAAAGAGTTGTCATGGTGGATGATCTTTTTGATGTGTTCTTGTATTTTGTTTGCAAGTATTTTACTTGACTATTTTTTACATCTATGTTCATAATGGAAATTTGGGCTTTTATGTAGTTTGAGTATCAGGGAAACTGTGGCCATGTAAAAAGAACTGACCAAAGATTTTCCTATTTCAATGGGTTAATTTGAGAAGTATTTGCCTTAATACTTTATAGAATTTTTGGTAAAATTTTGTTCTGAATCCTTCTGCTCTGGACTTTTTATTATTGGACAACTTTTAATGACTGCTTCTATTTCATTAGGAGTTATAGAGCTGTTTAAATTGCTGATAGAACTTCATTCAACTTTGGTATAAAATATGTATTTAGAAAATTGTCCATTTTTTCAGATTTTCCAATTTAGTGGAGTACAGATTTTCAAAGTAGGACCTATCATTCTCTGAATTTCCATATTGTCTATTGTTATATTCCGTGTCTTTTATTTCTAATTTCATTAATTTATATATTCTCTCTACATCTTTTAGTTTGGATAAGTGAAATCATTTAAATTGGAGAAAACCAATATTATTGATTTTCTCAAGGAACAAATACTTTGTTTCATTGACTGTTCTTTATTAATTTTTTCTTGCTTGTTTCAAGTTTATTGACTTCAGCCCTGAGTTTGGCTATTTCTTGCAATCTCCTCTTCGTTGATGTGATTTTTTTCTTGTTGTTCTAGAGCTTTCAAGTGTGCTATAAAGATATTAGTATGAGATCTCTCCATTTTTCTGTGATAAGCATTTAATGATATGCACTTGCCTCTTAGAACTGCATTCATTGTATCCCATAAGTTTGGATATATTGTATAGTCATTCAATTCTAGAAAGTCTTTAACTTATTTCTTAATTTCTGCCTTGACCCATTTTCCATTAGGCAGCTCAGTTTCCATGAGTTTGTAATCTTTCCATTGTTTCTGTTCATGTTGATAACCAGCTTTAACCTGTAGTTTTCTGCTGGGCGGTGGTGGCGCACGCCTTTAATCGCAGCACTCGGGAGGCAGAGGCAGGCGGATCTTTGTGAGTTCGAGTCCATCCCGGTCTACAAGAGCCAGTTCCAGGACAAGGTCCAAAGCTACAGAGAAACCCTGTCTCGAAAAACCAAAAAAAAAAAAAAAAAAAAACCTGTAGTTGTCTGTTAGAATGTGGGGAATTATTCAACTTTCTTTCATCTGTTGTGATTTTCTTTGTGTCCAATCATGTAATGAGTTCTGGAGAATGTTTTATAAGGTGCTGAGAAAAAGGTATATTCTTTATTGTTTGCTTGAAATCTTTCATAAATATGTTAGGTTTATTTTGTTTATGATATTAGTTAGCTCTGCTATTTCTCTGTGTAGTTTTTTGTTGATTATTTGTCTATTGGTAAGCATGAAATTAAGTCTCCCACTATCTTTGTGTGAATTTTGATTTGTGGTCTAAACTGTTGTTGTGTTTCTTTTATGAATCAGGTTGCTCTTATTTCCCATGCTGGATGTCAAGATAGCACTGTCCTTTTGGTGAATTTTTTTTTGGATGACTATGTAATGTTATTCCCTATCTCTTCTGATTATTTTTGGTTTGTAACTCATGTTGTCAGATAATGCAATGGCTACAACAGCTTGCTTCTTAGGTCCATCTGTTGAAATACCTTTTCGCATTCTTTTACCCCTAGGTAATATCTATCCTTGATGTCTCCATTGGAAAGTAAGGTATTATTCTAAAAAAGTTTGTGTTTATACTTCATTGGCTCTTCTTCCCTTGAAGATTTTAAAGTTCTTTCTTTGTTCTGTATACTTGGTGTTTTGATTATTATAAGCCAAAGGAACTTTCTTTTCTGGTCCAGTCTATTTAGAGTGAGCATGCTTCTTGTATCCTGATAGGCATCTCCTTTAGGTTATGGAAATTTCTTCTATGATTTTATTGAAAATACTTCCTGATCCTTTTACCTGAATTCTTTCTCTTTCCTCTATTTCTGTTGTTCTTGAATTTTGTCTTCTATGTTTCAGATTTCCTGGATGTTTTGTTGTTTTAGTCTAGAATGTTGTGTTTGTGTGTGTGTGTGAGTGTGTGTAAGTAAAATACAACATTTTCTTTGACCAATGTATCCATTCTCCTATCATGTCTTCAGTACTTGATATTTTGTTTTCCATTACTTGTATTCTGTTGGTGAAGCTGAAGTGTACCTCTGAGTTTCCTGATCAAATTCGTAATTTATTTTTATTTCCCAATTGCCCTCAGTTTTGGCTTTAATTATTGATTCTATTTCTATTTTTAGGTCTTGAATTCTTTTATTCATTTTCTTCCATTGTCTGTGTTTTCCTAGATTGCTTTAAAGAATTTATTCATTTCTTCTTTAAGGACATGTATCATGATAATAAAAGCTATTCTGAGGTTTTTCCCTTGTGTTTCAGCTATGTTTCAACACTCAGGACCTGCTGGGATAGGACTGATGAACTCTACTAAAGATATCATGTCATAGCTATTATTGTGTTTTTATGATGTCTTCTAGGAATCTTGGTTTGGAAAGATTGTGATTCTATGTGCTGATATCTGGAGTACTCCTTGTTGGGTGGCCATTTTGTTTCTTGGTTTTTGTTGCCCTCTCTGGTTCTGAGGTGAATATGGTGATTGTGTGTTGCCTGACTGAAATTATTCTGGAATCCTGATATGCACAGTGACTGGGTTTTTCAAGTAAAGTGGGTTTGTAGGTACTGCGAGCTGACACTTAGAAATAGGACTTGGCTGTAGGGTCGGGGACTGAGCGGACTCTCTGGAGAAAGGAAATGGGATGTTTTACCATGATCTGTTCAGTGTTCTGGGAATGAGGGTAGAGAGTGAGGAGAGACTACAGTCTGCTACAGAGATGGGCATGAGACTGGGGAATTCAACTTGGGGGATGGAGGCAGGGTTGATGTTCTGCAGTTTTTCTATGTGGTTCACTGGCTGGAGTGGCCTGCAGGTTTCCGGAGAATGTCTATTGGAGTTTGGAGCTGAGACAAAGCAATGAGTACAGGGAAGGAATTTTTCAGGGGAAGATCTGAGTCGACCACTGGAAACTGACAAGTGAGAGGGAGAGGCTGCAGCAGGTGACATGTTACAAAGCTCGGAATAAGACTGGGCAGTAGCATCTGGAGGGGCAGAGGGAGAAGTGAAGATCTACTGTTAGTTTGCCTGCTTCCCTCGTGAGAGTAGCCTGTGGGTTCCCAGACAGTATATGTTGGAGGTGGAGGCTGAGATAAAGACATAAGAGTGGGAAGGAAACTTAGGGAGGAGGATGTGAGGGAGGCTTCAGCAGTTTGTCTTCTTCAGAGCTAGGAATGAGACTGGAGAGGGGGTTGGATTTGGAGGAGCGGAGAGAGAGCTGAAGATCTGCAGTAAGCTCAGAGTCTTGCTTAGCCTATTTCAGTTGCATAGATTCTCTCCCATTTGTGAATATTTTCTACCTACAGAGCTTACTGAATGTTTACTACCCACCATAAAATATTGTAATATTTTATATCATTCATTTATTCCCTTAAAGCAATAGTGTCTTCCTAGTCTCTTTGACACTGTTCTGGCTTGACTCAGGATGTGCTTTGTGGATTTGACTGCTGTGGTTCTGTTTCCTTTTCCTTTCCAGGGTTCTTCAACTGAGTCTTGGCCATCGCTTCCCTCCAAACACATGCATTTTCAAACAAACGCATTTTCAAAGTTCGACTTTCAACCAATTTCCTTCTTTCTCTTTAATTACAATCCAACAACTGATGAAACCTACAGTTATAATTTAGATGCCTTCTCTTTCATTGATTTTTTTTTAAAGTTAACACAGAGTGATAAGACATTCTCCCTGACTTCTGGGTCTCTTCATCTGCATAACACACATTTTCCCACGTTGTAATCAGAACAAAAGACCCCTTTGCCTGTCCCAATAAACCTCATAATTGTCCATTGATTTCTATAATCTCTATTATAAAGTTAAGGTTTTTCAATTTGGGCACTCACCTTGTCTTCTTCTGGCTAGTCTTTCAGAACTAAGCAGTCAGAAGAGCTGTTGTTTTCTTGCTGATAAACCTTTCTCACCCCTTCCTAATCTCAACACGTTTGTTATTTCAGTTGATAACATAATTTTTCTCTAACCTAATATTCCCATTACTCTATCTGAATAGGTCTCCTAGCTCAAAACCTGCTCTAAAGCAATCTGCGCAAATTGTGACTTCATAAATCTTACTAAAGTACAACTATGATCTACCCTTCATTACCAATTGTGCATCCACTTGATTTATGAGTATCTAAACAATTTATGATTGACCACATAAGTTTTAATTCTTAATCCGTATGTGCCCTTTCTTGAAGAAGAAATGCTCTAGAGTCTACTCTGCTTTCTTGATTGTTAGAGAAAAGCCAACAAAGAGGAGACATTTAAAATTGGCAAGAGTTTGATAATGAAAAGTAAGTGCAGATGCTATGTATTATCTTGTGGAGAGTTAATTATTCCTCATTAAAATTAATCACATTCCCTTTTAGAAAAATAAATCACCTAATGTCCATTAGGCCTTGCTATTTTTAGTATATCCAGCTTTCTTTTGGAAACTCAGGGTGGACAATAACCTTGCCAATGGAACCACAATCAGAGGGCAAAAATTAGCACATTTCCCTCCTCTAAAAAGGTCAAGTGATATGCTAGAAATAACCTTGATTCTGGCACTAAAGTACAGATTCAAATTCTTCATTATCATTTATAAGCTTTTTGATTCTGTATTATGTTAATACTTTCTAGAGCTTTTTAAAAGATTAAAATTTAGAAGATCAAGCAAAATAATGCATTTAAGTGCTTAGTCTGTATTATTATGAAGATCAAGGTAAAAAAATGTCAAGGGTAGAATAGTGATGGTGATGGTGGTGGTGAACGTGGTGGTGACTATGAAGAAGGTGATGTGGGATTCCCCTCTGTATGTTGTGAATACCTTTAGTTAATAAAGAAACTGCTTTGAGCCTATAGCAGAGCAGGGCAGAACTTAGCTAGGTGGGAAAACTAAACTGAGAGCTGGGAGGAAGAAAACAGAGTCAGAGAGACGCCGTGTAGCCCCGCTGGAGACAGACACCGAAACTTTACCCGGGAAGCCACAGCCTTGTGGCAATACACAGATTAATAGAAATGGGTTAAATTAATATGTAAGAGCTAGCCAATAAGAAACTAGAACTAATAGGCCAAGCAGTTGATTTAATTAATATGGTATCTGTGTGATTATATCTGGAGTCTGGTCGGCCGAGAAATGAACAAGCACCCTCTCACAACAGGTGATGCTGACAGCTTTAGTAAGGACACCCACTGCGGCACTACACCCTGACTGGCTCACTAAGCAGCTCTGGCCTTCCATTCCTTTAAGTTTATCTTACATGTTAAGCCTGCACCACAAAATTCATTTTGGAAGATCACTCCATCTAAAATAGCTAAACTCTGGCTTGATAGATCTTCATATTTGAGGATATGAGGTACTTTTTAAATTGTATGTTTGTTAATACATAGATCATTTTCTCATTATATTCATAAAAAGAACACACCCCAAAAATGTTCGACACAAGTGCTGTGTAAATACTACTGCTGTGAATATTAATATCATTGTCAATATTATTTATTAGATCATTTAGTTCTTGTAAAAATAACACTATCAAATAACACTTTTAAAAAATGCTTTAAGGGTTCAGATTAAAACACACAAATTCACAAAAGTCTAGCTTTGCATTTTCTGACAGTGTTTTAAATTTACAGTTGTTTCTCTCAGGACCCAGTAGCACAGGGTGACTCACCCATCATTTGTTAGGTCAGTAATAGGAAATGTTCACTAAACTGATATAGAGAGGTCATGGAAATATTTGGATTCAGAGGCCCATTTGAGTCTAAGCCAAAAATAACAATCCATATTAACGTCAAAACTTAGAATTCATAACCTGCTTCAAGTCTTTATGAGAAAATAAAATAAATGATTAATTAAATGCAGATACTGTGTAAACTGACTGAAAGCGATGCTTGCTCTCTCAAGTTCTTGAGTGTCTGCAGACATTTCAAGTGTGTTAAATGATGTTGACTTACTTGCTTCTGATACTCTTAAGGACATCTGAAAGGATATGGATGTTAATCAGTATCATACTTAGAAATGTAAACAAAAGAAGAAAATTTACAGATTCATGTTGCAACAGGAAGAAATAAGTAGCTGTCTGTGATGTCTCTTCTCCCAATGACCACTTACTGCATTCTGTTGCAGGTTATGGTATAAAAATGTAAACACTCAGACACTCAGAGACCATTACTATACTCTTTCTGTCCCTTCTTACCTACTTCCCTCTCTCTCTCTCTCTCTGTCTCTCTCATGCACACACATACACACATGCACACATACACACACACGTGTGCACACATGCACACACACATGATCCAAATGATGGAATTGCCACTGTTTTCTTTGCAATGTATGTGCAGTGGGGTATCTTCACTGAACAGTAATTTACAAAATTTCTTTTTCTCTTTTTATACAAGGTTCCTTGCTCAATGTGGAACATCTATTTGATAAACTTAGCATGGCAATTCAATTTAAGGTAATAATTGGAGAGTAGGCATATATGGAATTCTATTAATTTCTCAAGCCTTCTGTAATCTAAAACTAATGGCTACTTTTAAATGTCACTTTTTCCATGATAGGATAGAATGAAAGTCTCAGTAATTAAGAACACTTGCTCCAGAAGTACGGAGACCTATTCAGATACCAGAACTGCATTAAAAAGTAAAAGAAAAAGGAAGGAAGGAAGGAAGGAAGGAAGGAAGGAAGGAAGGAAGGAAGGAAGGAAGGAAGGAAAGAAGGAAGGAAAAGCTTGGAATAGTAATATGAGCCTGAAATCCCAGGACTGTGGCAATGGAAACAGACTGGATTAACTGGGACATGCTGGCCACTAACTGAGCTCCAAAAACAGGGTCTCAAAGATAAAAGGTGGTAGAGAGACCAATACAGCACCTATCTTCATTTATTTACTCTCTCTCTTTCTTTCTCTTTCTGTCTGTCTCTCTCTCTCTTTTAAGATATCAAGAAATAGTGCAAAATAGAGAGTACTTTGAAATAAAAGATAATAACTAACCTAAAAGTTTAGAAATATATGTCAAGGTAAGTTGGGTTGGATAAAAAGAATAGAGTTATATGTTTAATACCTTAGTTCTACCTCATAATATTTCATGTGCACCTATAGCTGTAAATTACTAAAGATCTCCACTGTTCTTGTTGGATTCATACTTACAGGAATAAGTGCAGTGATAAAGTTAATTATTTCTTCAAACTTGAACATCTTAAGGATTAGCATTTCCCCTTGGTTCACCAAATACACAAGACGCTTTCAATAATATTTTCACTTAAATTTTGAGGACATTTTTAATTTTATTCTACCAACCTATAATCCTCCTAGAGGAACAAAGCAGCATTTATCTTGCTTATTCCTTAGTCCCCAGGATATAGCTGACATTCAGTGAAAGTTTACTGCATATTTGAGTAGGTAGCAAAACATAAAAGGAAGAAACAAAAATATGAAAGACTTACAAGAAACAGTCTTCTGTACTTGGAGTATTGTGGATTTTTGACAATCAAGAAAACAATCAAAGTGGTTAATACACAGTGTCAAATAATCAGCCATTTGCTTGTTTTAGACTCATACTCATTCGTTTTGTGCATGGTAGCTGCAAACAGAAAGAAGCTATAACTGCTCAATTAAGGAGCTACTGAACTGGTGACATCTAGATTATAAGAGAGTTTTCTTGTCCCTGCATCTTAATGACAACTATTGAAAGCCCTTGATGTATTTTAAGAAGGAACCTTTGAAAGATTTTCTGGAGAAGGAATCAGAGAGAGGCACTATGAGGAAGCAGAATCTCAGTTGTAAATTTAGTAGAGTAGACTAGGTAGGAATGACGAGTGATTCCACCCATATAAAACACTGAGTAGTGGCCAGAGGAGTCTCAGGGGTCACAATAAAGTGTTGCAGAATATCTGTTAATAATGTAAATATGTGCTTCTGCCTAAGGAGCTTTCCGACTGGCTTAGTAAAGATCCAAATGCTCAAAAGCTAGGCAGGAGAGAATAGGCTGGACATGTGGACAGAGAGAGGAAAACTGGGGGGAGAAATCTAGGCACATAATTTCACCAGCAGATTTGGAGCAAGTTGCATTGTGTGGTACAAAGAAGAGGTAACCAAGCCACATGGAAGAATGAGATTAAAATCTAAGGGGTAATTGAGTTATAAGAGCTAGTTGGGGAAAAGCCTAAGACAAGGCCAAGTTTTTATAATTATTAAGTCTCCAGGTCATTATTTGCTGGTTGGTGATCTGAAGATAGTCTAACAAGAAGCTTGATACACGGGGGTGACATGGAGCAAGCTCCAGGAGGAGACTTCAAAGGAGTTTGAGGCTTCCATCGGGAGGCACCAATAGTGCTGTTCCATGGCTGACCAGACAGACATGAAGGCAAAAGGCACAGACATGGAGTACTTTCCCATCACCGGATTGTATGAGTTGCTACATATCAAGTGACATTATGAAAAGAAAATAGACTCCATCATGTGATCAGTATGAGGAGTTCAAACACATGAGGGTAGAAGCAGCTGTAAGGCCTCTGTGAGGAAATGTGATACACAAAGAGTTCCACTGTAAATGACACCATCTAATGAGCTAAATAGGAAAAAAGAAAAAGAAAGAAAGAAGGAAGGAAAGAAAGAAAGAAAAGAAAACCTAGAATGGGCTCCAAGGAATTATTTAGGAAGGAAAAAAGAAAGAAAAAGGTACATTTAATATCCAAGGTTGGAGTGATAGGAAGTTAGGAAAGTCTAACTCTGGTAGAAGAAGGGGTTATCCTAAACTAAAGGACAGAAATGAGGTGTCAATGGTGAAGCCTCAATAACTGACAGCATTTTCAACTCAACTGCCATGCACAACTTCATTAAAGTAACGCGGGTTTCTGTGCTCATTGTCTTACACAGAGAATCACATTTAGTTTGTAAAATAGCTAATGAGGCAGGTAATATCATCCTGATTTTACAGATGAGCAAGTACTGTTTTTACTATCACTGAGATATGCAACTGTCTACCTATGAAGCTGTTTGATCCTGATCGAGAAAAGCTGGTGATGAATGCTGCAATCTGAAGAACTATGCTCTACTGTTTCACCCGCTGACACGTCCAGTTATTTTTTTTTTAGCACTGCACTTAATAGTTTGGAGTTTGTCCTGTACTATTTTTACAAATGCAAATGCTAATTCTCTAATACTATTCCAAAGCCTCATCAGTGCTGAGAAACACTACATGATGCTGGTGGTCACCCCTAAGACTTAAACAAAAATACACAATGTCCCTCATAGATCTTACAAATGACATACAGGGCTGTTGAACATAAATGGACATTAAAGATGTTAAAATAGATGCAGACCATCCAGGTGGTACTCCAGTGACAAATGTAGCTAATTAAAAGAATATACCCATTGAGTATATTCCCTGATTCTGCCATTGTATGTCTTCTATGATTTACGGGAGAAATCTCCAAGGTTGTAAGATAGGCCACACACTGACCTTGGTACTTCCATAATGAGTTAATAATGCATCCTCCATAGTTAATGCATGAGAAAGCCAACCACAGAAATTGCACAAAGAGGTCAAACTTGCATCCCTTGTGGCCAGTTCCTCTGAGCTTAGAGTTTAGAGCTAACTATTGTGAAATAAAAACACTTTTCATCTCCTGTTAATAAATAAATCACTAGTTTTTTTTTATATTTTAAAACTTCTGAAGAGTGCCCCAGGGGCTCTGTAGAGGATCTATTCTCTGGTTCCATCAGCCATATAAGCTGTTGTTTGCTTGTGTCTATAGTCATCTATTTGAGCTATGCCATGAATTTTGTCCCCCTAAAAGTGAGCATCATATATAGCTTTGTATGAAACTAGCTGCCATGATGTAATTAGAGGAGAAATAAATCTCACCACCTTGATGACAGCCTGAGTAACTGAAAGCAGGCAATATAGATAGCTTTGAGAAAATGGAATCTTGTATTCTTTGACAGTGTAATTACTAGGCTCTGTCAGCTTATTCTACTTTTTTCATAAAAATCACTTAATACTTCACAGAGATATTACTTTTGCCATCAAATATCTCTCAGTGAAACATTAATAATTTAGGAACTTCTATATTAAAAAATTGTTAATTCACCACTAAATGCATGAGATGTCATAACTTGCAGTCCTTCCTATGCTAGAAGATTATTTTTTAAAGTTTTACTGCGATAGAATTAGTATATCAAAAAGCTGCATGTCATGTATGCAGTTTGCTGAGTGTGGTCACACCTAATGCACTCATGTTACCATTACAACCATTAACTCATTGCCCATCTTCCTTTTCCTTTAAAGTCGAACACTTTAGACTCAGTGTAGGATACCACGGAGAAAAAGGGGCCTCGTTAAAGAGCAATTTTCTGTCATCTTCAGGCCACGTAAGCACCATCACAATTCCAGGTGATGTAGGAAAGTCTGATGCTGATTTTAGAGTTCCTTAGTAAGAGCAGGCTGATATGTAATTATATGCTCTTTTTAAGCATATAACAAAATCTGAAGTTTTGTATTTTAAAGACTTCCTTTTGAGATAAAGTAAATAAACAATGGTAAATGCATATTAATTGTTTGAAAGGTATTTTTATGAAAGAGTAAAATTTTGTCCTCTGGAGTACACTACTATGAGTTTTGATCAACAAATTCAGTCTCATAAGACTTTAATTAGCCAATTTAAAAACTAAAATACATGCTGCCCCTTTATTGGAATCAACTCTAGTTCTAAACCCATTGGCAAACAATGACCTGCTTTCTGTCCTTTTAATTTTCTCACCACTTTATTGTATAGCTACATTTAATATGAACAAGTAATAACCCATTGTTTATCTTTAAAGAAGGCATTCATGATTATGATGGCAAAGACAATGACATCTAAAACCATCTGATGATTTTTCTGTGGTAGGCATTTTTCTATCTCTCTGGATATACCACATGTAGTTCATTGTCATATTCTACGAGATAAGCTAACCAGAGCTTAGAAGATTGCTTAGTCAATGGAGTGCTTTATTTGCGGGCCTGAGGACCTGATCTCAATCCCCAGCAGCCCTTTAACACAGCTGGGTGCACTACACCTGCAATCCCAGCACTATGAGAACAAACAGGAAGTCCTATAAAGCTTGCTGCCCAGGAATCACAAAGTTCAACTTCAAGTGAGAGATGCTATTAAAAAAATGAAACTGGAGAGAAATTGAGGAAGCTGCTCAATGTTAATCTCTTTCTTCCACATGTATGTACACACATGTACACATGATCCTGCAAATGTGTGCATACACACAGACATGTGAACCCACACATACATGCATACATGTACCAAAAAGTAAGGCAGTATCATTAGCCCATTGTGGAGAGTAGAAAAAGTTGGGTACGATCTCATAATTTGTAAATATCATAACCTGAATTTACATCGTGGTAGTTTGATTTCAGAACTCGGCAGCATATCCACTGCCATAAATTCCTTCCAGCAACTGTTTCCAAGTGTGTCATTTGTTCTTAGGTTTCATGGTTAAAACTTCTTTAATTCCTTTTCACATACATGAGGTATTTTGAAGAAAATAAACAGTACACAGATTATGTAATTTGCCTGAAATAACTCACTTGCAATTAAATAGTGAAAACTTAGTTTTCTATTTTAAAGGAATTTAGTTTTAATCAGAGTCTTGCTCTCATTTTTTTATTATTTCCTTCAATGAGAACATTTCATTTTCATTCCAAATCAGCATGCGCATATTCTTTGGAATTTGTCTAACTTGCTTGGCATTGGCACAAATCATCCTCCAGATTTAAGATTACATAGGAAAATGTATTTGGTACAAAAGATACCTCATCTCTAGCTTGATTTATCTCTACCTGTGGAAAATTGAAGGGATGAAAATATCTGCTATTCTGAATCAAACTGCATTGAGTTGACATATGGAAAAATTATCATCATCTTAACAGCAGCTTTTCCTCAAGAGGTTAAATCATTGTTCCAGAATGAAGATAAAAATAAATTTTGATGCTGCATTGCGCACGCTATCACCTGATCGTAGCCTAGTGGAATTGGAAGCAGCCATCTCCAATAGAGATGTCTACAGGGGGAGTCGGATTGTATTTTAGAATAGCATTTGTAGGGATAACAGCACACTTGGTTCACAACTATAAGAAAGAGGACTTTAAATACTTTACATATTTTAATTAACCACCTCTCTACTTAGGGCATGAAGAGCAATCTGTTTTATGGAGGTAAAATATGGGAAAGAACTTTGAAGTCTTTGGGTAAACATACTAGACATTTTGATAATACATTTCATGGTGGAGACAACCCTGTACAAATACTGGAAAGAGCAGAGAAATCTCTATGGCTGACATTCTGAGACATCAACTTCATGTTGATGGTCCGTGGATTATAAGGTTTTCAAGTTTCTGTAAAACAAATATCACAAATGTGAAGTATGCAGAAGACATCACTTTCCTGACAAGCCTAAATGATCCAGTCCAATATTTAAGATAGTTATTATTTTAGAGCTTCAGCATCTTCTTCCCTAATACCTTCTAGGATCACAGAAGCTGAACCAACACAAAAAGTGAGTTCTGAAGGAAAGGTATTAGAAACAGCCTTGATATTTGGCAGAGTGTGGTTAGAGAGAGCACTATTTTCACATCCTACAGTTAGTTAATCCTACTATTTGTGAATTAGGAGTCAAGAAAAGAGGACTCCTTTCAGATAATTTTAGCAATCCAGAATGGAGTGGTTTGTCCCAAAAGCAGTGAATAGCGAGTTTCTTGCATCCAGTGAGTGATTTGACTACTTGTAAAGCAAAACTCTTTCCACTCCTAGGAAATCAGCCAAAAACTAGTTTATAGTTCTCTGTAGCAGATTTACTGAGGTATAGATGACATAATATTATTTTTACATATCTAAAATACTTAAGGGTTGTGCATTTTGTCTGAATAATTTCACGTTGATTCTAAGCATTAACCAAGCTTACCTTGTTGTATAAAGAATGTCTTGAATGTTTTTCATCTTCGAAACTGAAACTCTTAGTTATTACACAACACCAGTAAAGTCTTACCAACATGACTGCCTAAAAATGAACTGAACAAAGACAACAGTAGATGAAGTGAATGGTCGAAAGCACATAAACAATAACCCTACATAAAAAACTATAGACAACTAAGAAATGCTAAGAGTGGGAGAAATAGTATTCTGCAGTGAACAACCTACAAATTTGCTGTGGGACAATGGTCTGTACCCTGAAATCGTATTTTAATAAAATGCTCTTTGGCCAGGAGCCAGGCAGGAAATATAGGTGGGGCGACCAGGCAGGGAGTAGAGGTGGGGCAATGAGAACAGGAGAATTCTGGGAAGAGGAAAGACTCAGTCTGTAGTCGTCATCCAGCCACAGAGGAAGCAAGATGTGACTGCCTCACTGAAAAAGATACCAAGCCAAGTGGCTAAGAGAGACAAGAATTATGGGCTAATATAAGTTATAAGAGTTAATGAGAAGCCTGAGCTAATAGGCCAACCAGTTTATAATTAATGTAGACCTCTGTGTGTTTCTTTGGGACTGAACAGCTGTGGGATTGGTGAAACAGAAACCTCTGTCAGCATGAATTGACTGTCAAGTACTAAATGATCAGACCTAAAAATATATACATGAATAACATTGCATAGACTGAACAGTATTTATATGTATATATGTGCATTATATAAATTAATAGAAATTAATAATAATAAGCATAATTAATAAAAAAGAGACTGTGAAGCTGAAAGAGAAATAGGAGAGTTAGAACATTGGGATAGAGGAAAGGGAAGGAAGAAATAATGCAATTATATTAAAATCTAAACAAAGAAGCAAACAATAAACTGACTTGGGGTGGTAAGATGGCTCAGCAGGCAAAGGTAAGGTACTTGCCAGCAAACATGATAAGCTTTGTTCAATACCCAGGACGTACATGATGAAACTAAAGAACTAATTGTTCTTATTTGTCCAAATGTGCCTCACAACATGTGTACCTATCTCCTCATTTACACAGAATAAATGGATAAATAATTTTAAACAAGCAAATAAACTTTCATTCTGTTTCAACATAATCTCTGACATCACCACTCTACTTTCTTTTCACTTGTATTTGTCTCTGCTAGCTGCCTCACACAAGTGAAGTCAGAGCAGTTGTCTGTGATTGAGAATTTACTTAGTATATTGTCCTTAGGGTTCACCCTATTGTAACACATAAGATGATCCTTTACCTGTTAAAGCTGGATGATCTTACTTTGTACGTATACAACAATGTATTTGCTTTTAGTTTGTGGATGACAAGTTGTGCTGCTTATTTCCTTTGGCCTTTGTAATGATGCCATCAACATTACTGTACACACATTTGAAACTCAATCTTTGTTGTTTTGAATATATGTCCCAAAGTGGGACTATAACTTTATAAAATAATTAATTGCACTTTCAATTTTTAATAAGTCATTTGTCTTAACTCTTCAACTATGATAAAATACCATTGACAAATAAACTTAAAAAAGGAAATCTTTACTCTGGCTCAAAATGGTGGAGGTTTCAGTCCATAATTTGCTGAATTTGTTGTTTTTGACCCTGTAGCTAAATAGCACATTGTGGTAAAAGAACACGTTTGACCAAGGAGAGAGACTTCCAATGACCAAACCCTGCTTGAAGCTAACTCTTAAAGTTTTTCACACTTCCAAAATCCATGAAACAGGAATTGCATCTTTAAAACATGTCTTTGAGCCAGATGGTGGTGGCCTTTAATCCCAGCATTCCGGAGACAGAGGCAGGTGAACCTCTGTGAGTTCGAGGGCATCCTGGTCTATGTGAGCTAGATCCAGAACAGGCTCCAAACCTATGGGGAAATCCTGTGTTGAAAAACCAAAACCAAAACAAAACAAACTAACAACCAACCAAAACCAAAAACACATGTCACTGGAGATATATCAGATCGAAACATAACACCAACATACTTTCTTTTTCATACCACCTCTGCTGTTTCTTGGTCATTAATTTCATCTCTTGAAAACTTTTTAAAAAAAACAATAATAGCACATATCCAAAAATCAAATAGATTTTTAACATATATGATAAGCAATTATATATTATGATATCTGCTTAATATATTTATATGAAGTACATACTAAATATGTTTAAATATACCATCACAGTTATGGAGATAATTATACATATATTTAGGATTATATATGTACAATTTGATTAAATGTGACTCATTTTCATATATAATACTAATAAAACATGCTAAGAAATTCTAAAGTGATTTCCCTGGGTGAATGTGGTTTCTGCTCTGGTTCACTTCATTATTTTACTAGGATCATTTTTCCAATTGACTTTGATCCCTTGCCTCAGAGTGTGCTGAGCAACCAGAATAAGGTAAATAGAAATCCCTTTTTCTCATCCAAATGTCACACTTAAAGTTTGAAATCAGGAAATCACATATAATGAACCTAGTACACAGCTTGATAGCGCTGTTAACTACAGTTATGTTTTACTCTTACATTCATTGTATAGAGTGACTATGATTCATATTCCTTTCTCAGTGCTTTAGATTCCCTGAAGGAAGAATCATAGCTGTATGGAGGATCACACAAGCAGAGGTCGAGAAATGCAGGTCTGAGCAGCACTGATAGCAGTACAAGGGTCATTTTCTCTGCTTCTATTAGCAAATATGAGGTCTGTGTTTGACAGTACCAATTCTTCCTCAGCATTTTCCCTTATAGTCATTAGAAGGTGGACCATGATGAAAAATAACACTCCCAGAAGCTGAAATTAATGTTCAAATACTCTGTGAAGAGGATTTGACCTTCATAGTGCCAATTTCTGAAAAGAAGGACAAGGAAGAGAGATTTTTCTGTTGCTGAGGTCTGCGTTCAGCGCCTGAGTCTCCTGATAATAGATGGAAGATAAATGATGATGAGCTGAATGTACAATGGGTATGAATGTGCAGCCTCTAATTTTCTTATGCAATCCTTCCTCCTATTGATTTCTGCCTGTTGTAAATGATCACCTGGATATCATGCCTGAATGACCAAAACAAAAAAAATGAGATGGATTGGTGTGCTCCCATTAGTTCAGGCACACTGTCTCAGTAGGTGGACCAGCCCCTCACGGTCCTAACTTCCTAACTCATCTTCTCCCACCTTCTGCTCTTCACCTGCACCTTGGGGGTTCAATCCATTGCTCTGATGTGAATGTGGGTCTCTGTCTCTATCTCCATCCATCGGATGAAATTTCTCCCACCTCT
>PVIU01018064.1:0-40050 GCA_004026605.1 Ondatra zibethicus
AGAGACAACCGACTACCTGGGCAGTCACCCAAAGTCTCATTTGCAATGTTGAAGCAACCAACTTTGGCTAAGGCCTAAAGTAACTGACATACCATTTTCAAGAGCAAGAAACTTTTCAAAACTATCTTACCCTGTCTTGGCAGGATATGACAGTTCTGTTTTATCCATTTACGGATACTCGGTATCTCTGTCAGTGGTTAGATGCCACGAAGTAGGTGGCAATGCCTTAACCGTATGCGTGTTGTTAGGCCCAAGGGCCTCTTCCATCCTTGTCAAGGGGAGTGCTAACCTTCTCTCCGAGCCGGGTAGCACAAGGGGCCCTGCGCCAGGAACCAGGCACTGGGAACAGAGCCCGAGCCCCTCGATACAACATGTTTATCTTAATAAATGATATCTTCACCTTAATAAGATAGCGCATCTTTATGAAGTATCCACCCTTGAATATGTCCTGCAGCACCAGAAAACAAACTAATACAACAAGAATTTAGAAGAAGACCTAATTCTATTTTATGCAAATAAATGCTACAGAGAAAATAATATTCACATCACCAAGGCAGACATGACTTAGATATTTTCAGAAAGAAATCACACGCTTAAAGAGCTGTCATTAAGCGCTGCCATGCTTTCATTCTCAACAGTACAAGTCCAGTTGTTACGACTCAGTGCTGCCTATCTTCCTGGCTCTAAGACAGATCCTAGAGCAGATTTTTTTTTCTCCTACAGTGATTTTTCATTAAAACTCTTGGTTTCATTTGTCTAGAAGCCTGATCAATTTATTTGCAAATTTACTATTAAGAATAAAAACTGTCTGGCTGGAGAGATGGCTCAGTGGTTAAGAGCACTGGTTGCTCTTCCAGGGGACCCTGGTTAAATTCCCAGCACCCACAGGGCAGCTCACAACTGTCTGTAATGGTGTAAATTGTTTGGTCCAAAGTTTTCCATATCTGGGCAACACAAAGTCTTCTACTAGTTTTGGTGGGTTGTTTAGCTAACTTTGCTGTGCTAGCGTTCCCGGTTCTAAACTGAGTCTTCCTGCTTATTGTTTTACTTCCAAAAGTTCTTTATTAGACTGAATTTGTAAATATAAAATCAGTTTACTCCTTTAAATCATGTAGTACAGAAATAATTACTGCTGGAAAGTGACCTTGACGCTGCCAAACAGAGAAGTGTGAGACAAGCCGTATAACCTTGAAGCCCCAAGTTTCTCAGGAAGACAAAACTGTCACATGAAACTTGACAATAATACAAGGTATGAGACAATTAAATGCTGCTTTGCTTGTCATGCACTGCAAATATTAAAGTCATTCAGGTTTCTAGAGATACCCAGTATTTAATTTGTTTACAATAGTATAATTTTTCAATTTTAAAAATTATCTTAGGAGCTTTCAAGTTTTGTGAATAGAAATGATCTTTAGGTATGAGAATACTTAATTGTTTTTTCTTGGTTTTTCAAGACAGGGTTTCTCAGTGTAGCCCTGGCTGTTCTGAAGCTAGCTCTTGTAGACCAGGCTGGCCTCGAACTTACAAAGATCTGCCCACCTCTGCTTCCCAAGTGCTGGGATTAAAGGTGTGAGCCACCACCACTTGGCCTGAGAATACTTACTTTCATCTGGAGTGTAGATGTGGCTGCATGTCTATAATCTCAGCATTTGCGAGGACAAAGACAGGAGGGATCAGAAGTTCAAGACCATCCTCAGTAACACAGGGAGAGGCCAGCCTGCATGTCTCAGTTACTTTTCTATTGTATGATTAGACACAATGACCAAGGTAATGAATAGCAGGAACAAGCTTATTTGCGACTTACAGTTTCAGAGGGTAAAAGTCTGTGACCATCATAGTGAGGAGCATGGCAGGAGACAGGCAGGCATGGGGTTGGAGTAGTAGGTGGAAGCTCACATCATGATCCACAAGTATGAGCAGAGAACACTAACTGGGAATGACTTGGGCTTTTGAAACCTTCAAGCCTACCCCCAGTGATCCACTTCATCCAACAAGGCCACACCTCCCAATCCTTTCCAAACAATTCCACAAGCTGGGAATAAAGTATTCAAATACACGAGCCTGTGGGGACAACTCTCATTCAAACCATCACACTAGGTAGGACATATGAGACTCTATCTTAGATGCATTTCCAGTATGTGTGGCCTAGGCTGGCCTTGACTTCTTGGGCTACAGTGTGATTCTCCTGCCTCAATCTCCTGAGCATTTGAAGCTACAGGTGTGCTGCCTCACCCAGCTAAATAGTGTGTAAACAAAGGAACTGTGTTGGCAGTCTTAACAGCCCAGGAGTGCTGTTGCTCTGAAGCTGTGGCGGAGGTCTCCTTGCATGGCTTCTACGCTGATCTTATGGTTCACAGAGCACAGAGGAAGGAAGATATCAGACTGCCAGGGTCAAGAAAAGCCCTGGAAGTGGGGATCCTATGGGAGGTCTCTAAAGACCATTTCTAGTAATTCGTGGAGTCGTTCTTTGTCTGGATGCATCTCACATTCAGAGGTGTTACTGGCCTGCCGTGAAATATGCCTGGTGCTTTTCATGCAGCTGGGTACAGAAACGACTTCCAATATATTCATTTGTCACGAAGATGTTTTGGCCATTATTAGATTGGTGATTTGATTGACTCTGGTGACTTGCCTAAAGAGCATGAAAATACAATAATTGGATGCAGGTTTTCAAACATTAATCTAAATGAGTGCTGCTCTTTCCAATGGTGGTATTAGTTTTAACCCCAAGAATGCTTTCCTGAAATGGGCCGTTTCCAGACTCCACTCCCTCCTGAGGAGAGAAATAGAAGGCCAGGAGTTCATCTAGCTCTGCAGCTTCTAGCTGAGTCCTGTTGGGCTTACTATTCTGTCAGATTCAAATGTAAGTTCCCTACAGGGGTATCTCCTATTGCCACCCAAGGCAGCTCCTTTCAGGCGGAGGTGGAAGTACCTCGCCAAGGCAGGAGAGGGTGCTGTGTGCCTCACCCGCATAGTCTCACCAATACCCTGCTGACTCCTGCCTTGAAGTCCACAGCAGGGAAATACATTTACTCTCTGATTGTTGCCATTGTGGCTTCTAGTTTAGACACATCTGATTAAAATCTCCTCAGCCATCATGAAGTGACCACTGAATCTGAGTAAGCCACCTTCACCTTGAAGGTTAGGGACTTCTGTATTTTGGGGTATTTACTTGTCCAAGACATACTGGAAGAGCACATCCTTCTGCCAGCCTTAGATTTCTTCCTTAGCCACTTCTAACCTCTGGCCAGTTGGCACTAGGACAATCCAACAATTTTTCAGGGGTCCTAAAGAATCTCCCGTAAGTTCAAAATGCAGACAAACTCCATTGTGATGGGAATACTCCTATCTTATTTTTGGTTATTATAGTAAAAATGCCACATTCGGGTACTTAAAAAATTCATTTTTTTCTCTACCTGTGCAACATAGAAGTCCAAGAAAAAGCCATGGCAGATTCTTCAACTCATGAAGAACTGTGTTCCTAAGTTCTGTCCCCACACCATGGAGAGGGAAGGGACTTTGGTCTATCTTGCAAGTACATGAACCCCAGTCCTGAAGGCCCCAACCTTATAGCTTAATCATCTCTCCAAGGCCTCATCTTCACATTCCATCACATGATCACAGGTCCCCAACATAGGAATTTGGGAGCAACACAAATACCCAGCCCATTGGTAACTCACAAATTACCCAGTTGGTTTTAGAACGCCATGTCCAGGGCTGAGGCATGGAGTGTGACAGCAACATCTAGCAGGTGTCACAAACTTAATATTTTTCTTTTTCTCTTTCTTCTACCTCAGACTCCAGAAACCAGAAGTGGTTTCCTTGTCGGTATTAACAAAAGAATGACAGAGGAAAAGAAAAAAAGAAACAAACAAAACCACACACCAGGAAAGGCATTTAAGGAAATTGTTCAAACAACATTAATTTCATCATGGGCCTGTGGCTTTTTGTTTCTGCAATTCTTTCAGCGTTGGCAGCTCCTTGAATGAAATGTTCCCTCACACTCTGAAGACTAATTTGATTTTTTTTCAGAGGGAGCCGAACAATTACATAGCAAAGCTAATGGACAGAGTAGGTGAGCTGTTTGATCAGCAGACCAAGGCTTTGAAAGAACAGAGGAGAAAAATGCAAGAAAAGAGAGGGCCTCTTTTGGTGGTAACTAACCTATTTACCTAGTCTACTAGTTAACTACTAGTTAACTAAACCTAGTCCCTGGAGAATGAGGCTCGTTCCCAAGAGAAAGACACCACTGCTGTGCCGCTTAGTCAACTAGCCAGCTATAAGAGGCCCACCTCCCAACGCCAGCGCTATAGTAACCAAAGGAAAACACAAACTTGGAGGGAATAGAACACACCCAAACCACAGTAGGAAGCAACTGGAAAGTTGCTTTGGGTTGGGGTGGGGGTTGACGGAGAAACACACTGGAAATAGTTTCAAGTTCTCAGTTTCTGCCCCCACCTCCACCCCACTCCCAGCCCCTTTAAAGTTTCCCAGAGGACATTTAAATGTCGTTCTTTAGACCAGGGATACTGCTCAGTCCTCCAGCACTTAGCTGGAATGCACAAGGGAAGGCTGCTTTAAGTTTTGTCTTTTGTTTTTACCGCAGATATGGTAAAACACTTTACCAAAAGCCGCTTATGGGGAAAGGGGCTTATTTTACAGTTCATGGCAGGGAAGCCAAGGCAGCAGAGGCAGCAGGGGTTTGAAACATCTGGTCACATTGCTTTCACAACATGGATCTGTTCCCCATCCAGGAAACAGATGGGGATGGATGCTTGCATGCTCATATCAGCTCCACGATATCCGATCCAGGATCACACACTCGTGGAATGGACCAGCCCACAATTGAGTCTTCTTACATCTATTAATGTAATCAAGATAATCCCCTGAGAGCCATATTCTAGGCGATTTTAGACTCTATCAAGTCGAGAAAACCATCACAAAATCCTTGGTGCAGTTCACAATACCACTACAAAGAAATAAGCCTTGGGAGTGGGGAGGGAGAGAGAGATAGCTCAGTAGGTAAAGGTCTTGCCATGCAAGCACAAAGACCTGAGCTCAAATCCCTAGAACCCATATAAAGCTAAATGTGGTTGAATCCATTTAGCATCCCAGCATTCCTATAAGGACATAGAGGGTGGACATGGGAGATGCCCTGGAAGTTCACAGGTCAGGCAGCCTAGCATCTCAGAGGAGATCAAGAGATCTTATCTCAAGCAATGTGGGAGGGGAAGAGAAACTAAGGTTGTCCTCTGACCTTCATATGCTTGCCATGGCACACGTATTCATTATGGTACATATGGATATGGATGCATACATACATTACACACACACATACACACGGCTTTTAAAAAAGAAATGGCAACATTTACATTTGGTCTCTAAAACTAACCAGTGTGATGTTATCTCAACTACTTAAAAGGCTTTGTAGGAAATTGTCTCAGTATTGCCTCTATTTTTGGCAAATGAAACAGACCATTGGCATAAACCACTTCAAAGAGCCAAATAGTTACCAGTTGTGTTCAGTTATTTCCAGCCGCATCTTAGCAAGCCTTGTACCTACAGAGTTGCCTCAATTCCTCATCCCAAGGACCCTGCCAAGTTGGAACATGGAGTAAACCCTCTTCCCACTGCAGAGGACATTGTCTAGTGTTAATGCATATGAGTTGCAATCAATAGAGAGGTGATGTCTTCTCTCTTTCCTTCCTAACAACGTCATTAGTCCTTGTTCAATGAGCATGTCACATACCTCCCTGTCCTCTTAGAGAAAAATATGGCTCGTGCTTTGCAAAGAACTTTGAAATCACTTTTTGAAGAACAGCCAAATACCAAACTGTGAAGATGAGAGAAAGCTCTCTCATCAAGAGTCCTAGTCAAGATCGTCAAGGTCATCCTAATAGAAAATTTAGGAAGAGATAACAGCTTGATATATAATCTTCAGCCTCTGCAAATTACTAGCCTTTTGGCCTTAAGTCAGCTATTCCTCCTCCCTACACTTGGGGTTTCATTTCTGTCAAGAATATATGCTAAGACTCACACTCCCTGCCTCATAGAGTTTTTGTCTGACCCAGGATGAGACTGACCTGGAAAGGGAGCCACAGATAGCTAGCTGCTCTTCTAATATGGTACTTGAGGGAACGTGATCTAAGAAATCACCCAAGGGCACCGAGCTGATAAATGACAGCAGCACAGACTCTCTAAGAAGAATGGGTGACTTAGGAAGCAGAAGAAACGCTTGTCTTGATCCAGAACTTATTTGGTGACCAAAAAATTATCATAGCCAAGTATCCTAGTGCGCTGAGATCATGAGCCTTGAGTATACTGCAAAATGTACTCTCATTAGTATGAGGTGCAATAACATGCTTTGGCAAAGATGAGATGCACTTAAAAACATTCTTACTATATTTGGGGTGGGGTGTGTGTGTGTGTGTGTGTGTGTGTGTGTGTGTGTGGTGTGTAGTGTGCTGTGCAGCATACATAGAGACCAAAAGACCACTTACAGAAGCTGAGTTTTTCCTTCCACATGGTCCCAGACATGGAATAGAGGTTGTTAGAGTTGGTAGCAAGCACCTTTAATAATTGAGCCATCTTACTGGCCTGATAAAACACATTGAAAAAAAAAGTGTTGATACATGTTTGTAACAATACAAAAGAATATTTTAGGGATAAAGAAACCAGAATCCAAATAAATCACAAAACATGTATAAAGAGTATTTCTTATAAGTGGCAGGACCAGAACTCAGATACTAATCTTGCAAATCTATCTCTAATATTTTTCTATAGTATAGTGACTTTTATTTGGACCACTGGGTCCCTGGAGAATCTGACCAATCTATGAACTCAGCCCCTCACACAAAAATGCATACAAGTTTAAAAACAAGATTTCAGCTTATCCATGGCCTCTAGGAGACCTAAATTCAAATTAAGAATCACTACACCATGCTCCCCTGGATATGTTGAGTATATTCACCAAAGGGGTTTATGATTTTTCACTGTTACTCCTGAAGACAAAAGGAGGTTTAATGTCTAAAGTGGCTGAGATAAACTTTTGAGCAACACTGGAAATAAAGAATCTTTCTTCATACTGCTCTGGTCTTTAAACGCTCAAGAGATGGTGAACATGTTCCCCAATGGGAGCTATATTGGAAAACAAGAGTGTTGAGGTCATGAAACCAAGCAACCATAAGTATTTCAAGAAGACAATGACTAGCTGTGGCCAAGGCTCCTAAAATGTAATAACAGATAAATGTCACCTGCACCTATTTTTTCTTGTTTTCTTTTAGTAAAAGAAACCACAAACTAACAGTAGGACACATGGTCACTAATGTAGAAACTACATTTTTTCTAGGCTCCTTTGCAGGTTGGTGTGGCCGTGTGGTTGAAGTCAAGACACTGGATTGTAAGAGCAAAGGAATATAAGCAAGTACTCGATGAGAGTGCACCCTTCCCTTCTGTGGTGGTTTGAATGGATATGGATCCCATAGTCTCACGTGTATGAAAACTTGGCCCATAGGGAGCAGCACTATTAGGAAGTGTGGCCTTGTTGGAGGAGGTGTGTCACTGTGGGGTCAGTCTTTGAAGTTTCATATGTGCACAAGTTACATTCAGTGTGGGAAAGTTCGCTTGTTGTTGCCTGGGGATCAAGATGTAGAAATCTCAGGTCCTCTAGTCATGTCTGCTATGCTTCCCACCATGATGATAATAGACTAGTCATGTCTTCCATGCTTTCCACCATGATGATAATAGACTAGTCATGTCTGCCATGCTTCCCACCATGATGATAACAGACTAAACTTCTGAAACTCTAAGCTGGGCCCAATTAAATGTTTTCCTTTTTAACAATTGCCACAGTCATGGTGTCTCTTCATAGCAATAGAAACCCTAAGTCACCCTCTCATTTCCTAGTTTCCATGGAATTGAATGTGGATCTGATAGTGGCTTGATTTCAGTTAAGGGCATGGGGGCAGGGTTTGATGAACATCAGAGGAGCTGATGAGGGACCATGGAGTCCTGAATGGTTTCATGACTACCATAGGTTCTAGAACAGTGGAGAACAAGCAAGATAATCTGTCCTTACAGCACTTGCCTTCTAATAGACAGGTTTTAAAATAAATACATAAACCATGAGCCATGAATATGGCCATGAAGACCATCTCAGCATGTGCCAAGAAGAAAACGAAACTGGAAAAGTGTCTAGAGGTGCTGCCTCACACAGAGTGGCCAGGAGAATACCAAAGCAAAGTTATAGCTGAGAAAAACTAGATTAAAACAAAGGACTAAAGCTAAAGCTGTATCAAGATCTGGGATGGAGGCACCAGGCAGAGGGAACAGCAAATACGGAACTCAGGAGGCAGGAATTCACTTGTTCAAGGCAAACAGTCTCAATGTCCTATTTCAACAATGCTTTATTTTAATCAAGTGAATTAAATTTTCAGACAGGAAAAAAAATCTCTCAAACTCATTTCATTGGTAATTTCACTTTCCTGGCAGATAACAGGCAATATTGTCAGATGAAAGTTTACATTTAGAACCCATTAATTTATCAAGTAATGCTGCGGGAGCTCCTTCCACTCCTTCAGCCAATAGCCTTTAAGATACCAGCCCACTCGGGCGTGGTCTCGTTTGCTTTAAAAAGCAGCGGTAGCCTTGTGCTTGCTCTCTTGCTTCCAGCTTCTGGCTGTTAGACTTCGTTCCTGATCATGCAGAGGGCTGTTGGCTAGGATGGTGATCTGTAAGTTTTTTCTCTTTAAATAAATAACCATTTTATTAATCATAATTTCAAACTGGTGTAGGATTGTTTTGTGACTTACACCTTCATCTGGCACCCAACGTTCAGTTTTAACCCCCTCCCGGCTTGGCTGCCTGCCGCCAGCTTGGCTTGTCATGAACCCTCCCTCAGCCGCAGTCTGTGTGTGAAGCTAGCAGTTCAATATAGAATATCGTGCAGTGGCTTTTCTTGCTGCAATTCTTTATATTTTCTCTTTACACACCTCGGATTGCCTTCAAGTCCCCACCCACCCTATCATTTGCCTCCCCATGTGGATTTAAACTCCATGCCTCCCAGGCTCCACAGGCCCAGGCAATCTCTGCCTGCCTGGTTTGCTCTTTTCTGAGCAGTTTTTAAATCCCCCTTGCAGTGCATCACTTAAGCAGCACGAGCCAGGGTACAAGTGGTTGCCAAATGCTGCAACCCCTCGGGGTGACTCTTTGTCATGTGGAGGCATACGTGGCTTCCGGGTTGCTGTTCTCTACCCCTGGATTCTGGGTTTCTGGTTCCATGTATGGAATTGATTTAAGTACATTTACTTTGTTGAGCAACTCATATTTCCAAGTTTTTAAACAAATACTAAGGCAGACACTGAAACGGGACTCCATTTCTGTCACCTTTGCATTGGTTCTAGTCATGACTCAGCAACAGTGCCACATGATGGATAATAGGTAATATGGCAGTTTTCATTTCCATTGCAACTTTTACTGCTTTCTTTACTAATAAAATGGATTATGTCATGCGAGGTTTATATGACTATGGGGATATCTCAATTTACTGGTTACTAGGTTTCAGTTTTCTTCTCCATATTCTATCATTAAGGAAGAATATGGCACTCCTAAGAACAATACAATCTTTACAGACTAATAATGAATGGCTAGTTGAAAGGATTAAAATTATTGAAAATCAGAGGTTATCTGAACAAGTGGATACTATGATAGACAAAATTGACTCCATATCCAAGGGTACTAGGAAGTTACCTGAAAGGGTTCATACTGTTGAATTTGATGTTCAGAAGTTATCAAAAAGTTTTGATAAGGTAACAGACAGAATGTACCTCCAGGATGGCAATTTACATGATATCCAAGGAAAGTTCAAGGAGGACATGTTATCTTTGAAGGGAAACATTAAAATCTTGGAATCACAAGTACAGAATGGGGACCAAAAAATTGATACCTTAGTGAAATCACTAGAAACATATGCAGGTCAGGAGATTCAGGTTTTACGAGAGACAATGATAAAAAAGATTTGAAATGATTGAGGAAATTATTGGAGCTGGTGAACAGAGTAAGAAGGCACAAGAACAGGATACAACATCACCACCGGCTGTCAGAACTGGTTTACCCAGGGTTTTAGTGTCATACCATATAATTTACTCTGACAAAGCATCAACTTCTAAAGGCTCAAAGGGAGCCAAAGAAGGTAGATGGACACCAATAGGAATGAATGATCTAAAAGAAATTAAGCAAGCTGTCATTAATTATGGCTTGCACTCTGCATTTGTTAAGGAAATGATAAGGACTTGGGCTTCTAATGTCAGAGCTACTTCCCATGATTTCTCTCAGTTAGTGTCCTTAGTATTGGATGATGGACCTTCCTTGATGTTTGAAATTTATTTCAGAGAAGAATCCAAACATATGGAACAGCAAGGAAGAGCAAAAGGTGTGGAGGTTTCCCAAGATCAAATTATTGGCATAGGAAAATATGCTGATCCACAGGTTCAAGCTCTTTACGATGAAGAAGTATTGTCCCTATGCCACAAAGCAGCCTTGAATGCTAGGATTAGGATACAAGAACCAGGGAAAAGATTCAAATCACATACCAGGGTTAGGCAGGGACAGAGAGAACCCTTTACTGACTTTTTGCAAAGATTAATTAAGGCTCTGCAAATAGTAGTAACTGACCCAGGAGCTAGATGAATAATTCTTGAATCTCTGGCTTTTGAAAATGCAAACTTAGAATGTAAAAAGATAATTGGGCCTTTAAGTTCTAGATCAGCACCTATGGATGAATGGATTCAACATACAATGAATGTTGAGACATCTGGCTATAATGATGAATCTTAGGTAGGAGAAGCTATTTCCAAAGCAATGAAGAGACATCAAACTGCCAAATGTTTTAATTGTGGTAAATTAGGACATCTGAAAAGGGATCGCAGGCAAGGAATTTCTAGGAATAATATCTCCTCTTGGAATGACAAAAATAGGAGACCTCTGCCTTCAGGTATATGTGTGGTAAAGGCCAACATTGGGCCAATGAATGCAGGTCAACAACAGACAGACAAGGCAACCCAATACCATTGAGAAACCCCTTGAGGGGCCTCTCGCAGGCTCCTAAGCCAAAAGTGGTCCAGTCATTCCCAGTTACAATGGAGAACATGTCTCACCAAGAAAAGTAAAAATCCAATGCCTGCTGTAAAAAGCAATAATGGTCTAAATGATGTGTTAAATGTGGGGGATGAGTCAAAAAATCTAGTAGGACAGAGTAAACGTATATTTTGGCAGACTTCTATTAACGATCAAAGACCAAAGCTAAGAGTCTGTATAAATGGCATTTTTATTGAAGGCTTATTAGACACAGGTGTGGATGTAAGTATTGTTACTCCAGAATCTTGGCATCCCTTCAAGAAGTAGATGTTCAGTTCCTTGGAATTGGAACCCTATCTCATGTAAAACAAAGCATGAGATGGGTTGAATGTATAGGGCATGAAGGGCAAATAGGAAGACTAAGGCCATATGTAGCCAATATTGCAATAAATTTATGGGGCCATGACCTGCTATAGCAATGGAATACCCAGATTAACATTCCTGCAGTCCCAGGAACTCATAATTCTTGGAAGGATATAATGAGGTATTATGGAAAAAGGTCACCAGCCATTCAGGCTGTACAAGAACATACAGCAACTAGCAAATCTTTAGAGGTACCAACAGCCTTACCTTTAAAATGGTTAACTGAGAAGCCAGTATGGATCAAGCAGTGGCCTCTAGTTGAAGATAAATTACAGGCTTTGGAACAGCTGGTACGAGAGCAACTGGATGCTCACCATATTGAAGAATCAACCAGCCATTGGAATTCTCCTGTGTTTGTTGTAAAAAAGAAATCTGGTAAATGGAGAATGGTGACAGATCTAAGAGCTATCAACAAGGTAATTCAACGTATGGGTCCTCTACAATCTGGAATTCCTTTGCCTTCTCTATTACCAAAAGGATGGCCTCTTAGAGTTATTGATTTGAAAGATTGTTTTTTAACTATACTTTTACAAGAAAAGGATAGAGAAAAATTTGCCTTCACGGTGCCTACTTATAATAATTACTACTAGGAGATATCAATGGACTATCCTCCCACAGGCGATGCTCAATAGTCCCATGTTGTCCCAATATTTTGTAAGTCAGCCATTGGAAATAATTCGTAAGCAATTTCCTAAGTCTATAATTTACCATTACATGGATGACATTTTGTTGTCTGATTCAAATAAAGATACTCTAGAAAGGATGTTTGAAGAAGTAAAGAAAGTCTTGCTTAAATGGGGATTACAAATTGCTCCTGAAAAGATTCAAGAAGAGATTCTGTTAATTACTAGGTTACAGAATAGGTTTACAGAAAATTAGAATGCAAAAGGCACAAATTAGGAGAGACCAGTTAAGGACTCTTAATGACTTTCAAAGGTTGTTAGGCCTCAGAATTTCAAAAAAAAAATCACATAAATAGCAAAGGTTTAAAGAAAGAGTTTTCTATTACATGGCAACAAGCTAAGGAGATTATAAAGAGATGTCCTACTTGTTCTTTCTATAATCAAACACCATTGCCTACAGGACATAACCCAAAGGGTACTCAAAGGAATGAAATCTGGCAGATGGATGTGTTCTACTTTATGGAATTTGGTAAATTAAAATATGTACACCACACCATAGACACATATTCAGGATTTCAATGGGCAACTGCCCTGAGCTCAGAAAAGGATGATTCGGTAATCACACATTTATTGGAAGTTATGGCCATCATGGATATACCTGCACAAATAAAGACAGACAATTGTCCAGCATATGTATCTAAGAAAATGAAATGATTTTTTTCCTTATTATAATATAAAGCACATTACAGGTATACCAAATAATCCTACAGGTCAGGCAGTTATAGAACGGTCAAATTGTACAATAAAGGATATGCTGAACAAACAGAAAGGGATGGAAAATACCCCCAGAAATAGATTGCATAATGTTTTATTAACCTTGAATTTTCTTAACGCTAATGAGAAAGGAACAACAGCAGCGGAGAGGCATTGGATAATGGAAAAAACTTCTGAATTGAATTAACCAGTATATTTCAAGAATGTGTTGACCTCACAATGGAAATCAGGAGATGTACAATGCTGGGGAATGGGTTTCACTCTTGTTTTCACAGGAGATGAAAAATTATGGATACCATCATAATTATTAAAGATTCGCTTTGAAAAGGAGAAACCTATTGAAAGAGAGAAATGACAGCTCCTCCACAATGGTGATAACTATACGGGTGGTAAGAAAAGCATTTAGGATGTGGGCAGGGTCCTGTTCTTGTCTTTGCAGGAAAATACTCATCTTCAAAAATTCAAGAAACCCCTGATGTTTGAATGATGACTGGTAGAAAAATAACTATCCAATAAGGATCATCAAGAAAATCAAATATGGTTCATAAGTACAAATGATACAATGTATACATTTATATATATGTATATGTTTGTATGTATATGTTTATGACTATATCGAGCTTGTTTTAGGATTGGACAATGGCTCTGTTCTTCTTTAAATCCAAGCATGTTGTTAAAAGAAAAAAGCCAGAGTTTCTATCTCATATCAAGAGCCATTTGATGTGGGACAGAAAGAAAAAAGAATTTAGAAAATATCTTTGCTTTTCTTCATATCTATTTTTGTCTTTATCATACCTTTCATTGAATATATGTGCTTGTATATGTCTATATAAATAATGTTTAAGTTTTCCACAATGAACAATGAATTTTCCTGTAGTAATCTTTGAAGTGTCCAGGAAGAAGATGGGCCCCATAACAATAACTCCATCTGGTTGATATGATGTCATGATACTGATAGCGCTACTACAAGACCTGTTTCAAGTACTAGCTGCACAAGATGGTTCCAACTTGGTTTGCTGAAATGGTGTACATCTTTTACAACATTTTGGCCAGACCTCCACAATATACTCAGAGACTATTTGCGATCTTACCAGACATTAATCTTGAAATTTAACCATCATTTTACTTTCACAGGATCCCCTAGAAAGAATGTCACCCCCATGACAGCTGGAAGTAATTCTAGAAGACGACATCCCCTCTCCCAGCAAAGTTTGTCCTCAGGCTCAGGGACATCATTTAGGGGTTGGTTATAATTGGTATATGGTTGAGGGTTGCGGGAGGAATTTTATAAGTTCAGGGACCTTTTGGGGGAAAAAAAGGAAAATTGGATGATGGGATAATAGATTGGTATTTGTGAGTTATTGTTTACAAATTACATTGGTATAGATTCTTGTGAATTGATACAAAGTTAAATTATATTGAATATTGAATACATGCATGCTTCTACCTCTGTTTAAAACATTTTCTATGTATTGATATATATATATATATTGAAATATATATATATATACATTTGCCATATTGCAGTGTACATTTCTGCCTCTGATCAAGATACTTGTACATTGTTTACATTTGGAGGTCATTGTCCTCATTTATTGCACAGTTGTTTATTGTTGTAGTCTTTAAGTTAGATAGGTATTAAGAATTATACATCAATAGTAATCTATATTTGTCATACCTATAGTTAGACTAATCAGGTTCTTTAGAGACATCGAGATTATATTCTGTATAGATAATCTTCAACCACTTCAAGGATCTGTGGAACATGGCACTTAAATAACTTAGGATTTTATTGACATGAGACATAATTGCTCCTGGCAGCACCGATCTATCCCCGAGAGAATGTTGAGCACCAAAGACACTCCACTTGGAGCCTGTTTTCTTCTTGACAAAAACTGGCCTTTGGGCAAAGAAATGCCCATGCCTCAACCACTGAAATGGTTACAGAAATGTATAAACAGGACTGTCAAATCTTGCCAAGACAGGGTAAGATGGTTTTGCAAAATTTCTTGCCTTTGAAAATGGTCTTTCAGTTATCCTAGGCTATAGCCAAAGTTGATGGCTTCAACATTGTGAAATGAGACTTTGGGTGATTGCTCAGGTAGCTAATTGTCTCTGTCATATATTGCTCCTGCCTGCTCAAGTAATATTATCTCCCTTCTCTGGCCTTCGATAGGGTTGAAGATTAGATAGTCATAGTTACCGTCCTCTTATGATCTAGCCAAGCCATTTCCTATACAAGATTTAGACTCCATAGGATAGAATGTTTGTTAAAACATTTAGCATATGTTCCTTGCTTAATATTGTTTATGCTGATTGTAATTCTAATCTCATACTTAATATCTGTTCCTAGTGTATATTGTTTTGTATTGGGTTTAGAACTCTCTTACTTAAACAAAAGGGGGAGGTGCTGCGGGAGCTCCTTCTGCTCCTTCTGCCAATAGCCTTTAAGATACCAGCCCACTTGGGTATGGTCTCATTTGCTTTAAAAAGCAGCAGTAGCTGTGTGCTTGCTCTCTTGCTTCCAGCAGAGGGCTGTTGTCTGGGACAGTGATCTGTAAGTTTTTTCCCTTTAAATAAATAACCATTTTATTAATCATAATTCCAAACTGGTGTGGGGTTGTTTTGTGAGTTACACCTTCAAAGTAAGATTTCTTTTCTGGCCTGAGTTGCTCTGGACACTATCAACTATTGCATTGGTTTCTGCCAGATGGGTTTGCTATCAGCACATATCCACTTCCTCTCAGTACATACCCACACCCTCTCAGTTCATGCCTGCCTCCTCACAGATTAATTATACCTACTTCCTTGAATATTTTACTTCTTTTCTTTCAGATCATACCTACTTCTTCTAGTTTATACCTGCATCCTCACAGATTATACCTGCTTCCTTGCAGGTTATACTTGTATTCTCTCAGATCATATCCACTTCCTCTTCCTCTCACATTTCTTTCCTACCACAAGCAGACAGTTTGCTACTAAAGTGATTAATCTGTGGTTTACTTTTAGAAACTTAACCATATCAAGTCTGTATGATCCTAATAAAACAGCTCATTTTTAACCAGTGTCCTGGAGAAGTTAAGAGGCTATTTTGGGTGAACACGGTTTCATGTAGTCCTGTGATGAGATAGTTTATGAATAAGTCATGTTTTGATGACTCTCATGAAACTAAAAACAGTGGGAAGGAGGAAGAAATGTAGAGTAACACAATGTTTCCCTTTATGATAAGGACCACACCAAACAGGACTGGAGAGAAGGTTCAGCAGCTAAGAGCACTGGTTGTTCTTCTAAGAAGGATGTTCATCCAAGAAGGATGCCCTCACATCAGGAAACTCACAGCCACCTGTAACTTCAGTTTCAAGGGACCCAAGACCTTTGACCTCTGAGAATATCAGCACTAACATGCACAAACCTGTACCAGACCATAAGCAAACGCCTATATCACAACATGGAGATTTCTTATTAGTTTGGAATGCTTGACCTAGCTTAGGCCAGCTCTTTAAACTTAAGTTGGCCTTTTTCTCTTTATTGACCTTTTGCCTCAGGGATTATTACCTTTCTTACTTCTGTATATCTTACTTTCACTGCTTCTCTGTGTCTGTCTGTCTGGCATCTGCCTGGCTTCTGGCCCAATGTGTCTCCCTCATTCTCTCCTCCTTTTTCTCTCATTCCTTCTTTTCTTGAGCCTAGATTCCTCCTCCTATGTAATGATATTTCATTTGCATTTTAATAAATAAAGTTTGCCTGAGGATCACAAAAGTAAAACAGTCACACTGGCTGCCTTTACAGACCAGGCAGCAATGACACACACCTTTAATCCCAGTAGTTTGCAATAGAAATGAGGCAGTAGTGATGACAGCCCTTAATCCCAGAACTAGAGAGGAATATAAATCCAAAGAAGACAGGTCTCAGTCTCATTCTGAGGTTTCCTGGAGGTAGGATCATCATTATTGGACTGAGGTAGAGGTAAGAGCCAGTGGCTGACTGCTTTACTTTTCTGCTCTTCAGGTTGAACTCCAATATCTGTCTCTGAGTTTTTATTAATTATGCTTAATTTGGTACCCAATGTTTAGGGTAAAAATTCATGAAAAAGTCATTTGCCTAAGGCTTTCTAGTCGCCAGCCCAGGTCAGAGCTGGGATTGGAATTCCAGCTCTAGGAACTGGAATTCAAACCTAGCCACCTGGGTTCCAGAGAAACACTAGTACTCCCAGCTCTCCTCTGTCCCATCTTAACGTCCTCTCCTGCTGTTCCCATCCTTACTGCCATCCCAAGGGGCATCCACATTGCTTCCTGTGGCTACCCCTAGCTTCCTATGACTCCTGTGGTCCCATGGCTTGCCTCCAGCCCCAGATGCATGCAGCTCCCATGTAGTTTACTGTAGCTTCCCCTGACTCCTGAGACTGCTGCATGGCTGCCCTGACTGGCATCTCTTTAACAAAATTCCATTCAGTTTGGTTGTGAGTTCTGCTTAGAAAATTCACAGGTTTTTCTGGCCCACATCATTATTACACCTTAAAAGTCTCAACTAACCCAAGGTTTTAACAGAGGTAAGTCATCAGCTAATTATATATTTGCAATTTATAAACCACTTCTAAGATAATTGCAGATAGTATCCACATCCAGAAATTTAACAACCTTTTCATTTCTATTGTGGATAGAATTCTAGGAGAGGTATATGTCCTACCTGGGACATTCTTAGCCATAGTTTCTACCAGTTTGATAATTCATATTATGTATTTAAAGAAAGGGTTTGATAACAGAGTCAAGAATGAGAAACCTTTAGAAATGATGCAATTTTACTGACTAGTATTGAGAAGTTGACTGAAAGGATTCATACCATTGAAAATGATAACCATGGTTTGACAGGCAAAATTCACTCCATGTCAATGGGTTATTAAACCTTACAGAATGGTACTGAGAGATTATCTGAAAGGATTCATACTGTTGAAGTTGACAATCAAAATCTGTTAAAAAGTTATGACAAGCTAGCAGATAGAACATCACTCCTGGAAGGCAATTTACATGCTATCCAAATAGTCTCTAAGGATGAGAAGATATCTTTAATTGAAAAAGACTGGGAATCATATGTACATGATGAGAATCAGAGAATAATTGAATTAATTAATTAGAATTAGAATCAATTTCTAATAAATATTCACAGGTCAAGAAATTCAGACTTTTCAAAAGACTGATAAAAGGTTTTGAAACTATTGAAGAATTTTTCAGAACAGATAAGCAAGGAGAGGAGGTACAGAAAAAAGACAATAGTAAAGTCTCAACATCGCCAGTATCTCTCAGAGTCACAGAACACACTCTACATGATTGGCTTCAACTAGACTCAGCTGTACTAGACCATGGTCCACAGCTTCACTAAAAGAGTTATTGGAGAGAGGATGCTACGGCCCTTGAACATCAAGGAGGGTAGAGTCAGAGGTTTTTGAGGCCTCCCAATATCAAATTCTTGGTGTAGGTCCTTTTGCTGATCCAGATAGTCAAGCTACACACAATGAACAAATATTGTCCCTATGCTATACAGCAGACTTGACTACTTGGGGAAGGATTCAAGAACTAGGAAAAAGAATTGAATCATATACTAAGGTTATACAAAGTCCAAGAGAACACTTTAGTGGCTTTTTGCAAAGATTAACTAAAGCTGTACGAATAGGGGTAGCAGATCCAGAAGCTAGGTGAGCACTCACTGAGTCTCTTGGTTTTGAAAATGCTAATTTGGAATGTGAAAAGATACTTGGGCCCTTAAAGGTCAAATCAGCACCAATGGATGAATGGATCCTACACATAGCCAATATGGAGACCTTTGACTATAACACTGAGGCTTCGGTAGGAGAAGGAATTTCCAAAGGTATGAAGAGAAATAAAAATACCAAATGTTTTAATAGTGGTAGAATAGGTAGACAGGTAATTCCTAGAAATAATGTTTCTTCTGGGAATCACCCAAATAGAAGGTCCTAAACCTCTGGGTTATGCAGAAGATGTGTCAAAGGCCAACACTGGACCAATGAGTGTAGAGCAAAAGGAGACAGACAAGGCAACCTGTTATCATCAGGAAACTCCTTGAAGGGCCTCTTACAGGCCCTTAAGTTTAACATGGTCTAGTCATTCCCAGTCACTTTGGAGGACATGCCTTCCCAGGAAAATTAGAATATCTAGTGCCTGATATAAAAACCCATACTGCTCTGAATGATAGAATAACCATGGAATTCCAAAAATTCCAAGAAACTAGAAACATATATTTTGACAGATTTCTATAAATTATCAAAAAGCAAAGCTGAGAGTATAAATAAATAACATTATAATGGAAGGATTATTGATGCAGATGTTACTATTATTTTGGCATCCAAATTGGCCTCTTCAGGAGGCAGATGTTCAATTCTTAGGAATTAGAACTCTATCTCAGGAAACAGCACACAATGGGTTGTTGACAGAGGTTTCTGTCCCACCCAGTCCCACAGCCATTCAGTCCCAAAGAAACACATAGAGGCCTACATTAATTATAAACTGGTTGGCCTAGTAGCTCAGGCTTTTTTATTAGCTACATCTTACATTAACTCATAATTCTTGATTTTGTTAGCCACATGGCTTGGTACCATTTATCGGTGAAGCATTCTCATCTTGCATCCCCTGTGTCTGGGTGACAACTACAGACTGAGCCTTTCCTCTTCCCAGAATTCTCCTATTCTGGTTTCTACATCTATCCTTCCTACCTGGCTACTGGTCATTCAGCATTTTATTAAACCACACAACAGACAAATTTTTACAGGGTACAAGACCATTGTCCCACAGCACTTATTTTTCCAAAACAAGGACTCTGAATCTATTCTCCTTTGTTTAGTTTTTTTTCCTGACCAGTATCTATAACAACTTATAACCAATACTCTAAACAAAGATAATCATCCATAATCCATTTTTTGGGAATGTGGGCATAGTTTTCTAAAATACTCCCTGCTGATTGGAGGCACTGATCATCTTTTGGGGACCTAAAGAAAATTTAGGATTTTGGTCAAGTCCTGACTAGAATATTCTGTGAGGCTTGATTATCTCAACCAGTGGTCTTGAGGCTGTTATGGATGTAGAACTCATTGAAAACTTCAATAAAGGTTCTCTGAAATGTTGGATCATCTGGGCCATCTGCTTCTATCAGATTAGGTTGAATGCATAGGGCCAGGAGAGAGAGGAAGGTTGAAGCCATATGTGGCTAATACAGCAGTGAATCTATGGGGTCATGATCTGTTACAACAATGGAATACCCAGATAAACAATCCTGCAGTCTCAGAAATAGACCATAAACCAACTCATGCTTGTGGGAAGGATAATATAAGGTACTACAAAAAACAGACACTGACCATTTAGGCTGTTCAAAAACACAGAACAACAACTGGCAAACTCTCAGAGGTACCAATGGACCTCCCTTTAAAATGGTTAACTAAGAAACCTATATGGGTTAAGCAATGGTCTTTAGCAAAAGAGAAACTTCAGACTTTAAAACAGTTGGTGCAGGAGCATCTAGATGCTTGGCATATTGAAGAATCAACCAGTCCTTGGAATTCTCCTATATTTGTAGTTAAAATGAAACCTGAAAAATGGAGAATAATGGTGTGAGAAATCCTACTGTATAAGTGTTGCTTGTGTTGGTTAATGAATAAAGAAGCTGATTGGGCCTCTGGCAAGGCAGAATAAAGCAAGGTGGGAATTCCAAGCAGAGATAGAGGAAAAAAGAAGACAGAGTCAGAAAGATGCCATGTAGCTGCTAAAGGAGACAGATGCTGGAGCCTTACCTGGAAAACCACAGTCTTGTGGCTACACACAACATAAAAGGAATAGGTTAATTTAAGATGTAAGCACTAGCTAAAAATATTCATAAGCTGATAGGCCAAGCAGTGTTGTAATTAATAAAGTTTCTGTGTGATTATTTCAGGTCTGGGCAGCTGGGAAATGAACAAAGAGTCTCCTCTTACAGAGAATAGTAACAGATTTAAGAGCTGTTAATAAGGTGATTCAGCCAATGGGCTCTCTATAGTCTGGCATTCCTTTGCCTTCTCTATTGCCTAAAAGATGATGTCTTATAGTTATTGATTTAAAAGATTGCTTCTTCACTATACCTTTACAAGAAAAAGGCAGGGAGAAATTTGCCTTCATAGAGCCTACTTACAATAATTCTTAGTCTGCTAAAAGATATCAAGGTCTCCTCACAGGGAATGTTAAATAGCCTCATTCTGTGTCAATATTTTGTCAGTCATCCATTGGAAATGACACATAAGCAATTTCCTGAATCTATAGTTTATCATTACATGGATGACATTTTGCTATCTGATTCAAATGTAAATACTTTAGAAAGAACGTTTAAAGAAGTAAAGAAAATTTTGCCTCATTGGGAATTACAAATTGCTCCTGAAAAAATACAAAGGGGAGATTCTATTAATTACTTAGGTTATTAAATATGTTTACAAAAATTAAACCATAAATGGTGCAAATTAGGAGAGATCGATTACAGACTCTTTTTTTTTTCTTTTTGGTTTTTCATGACAGGGTTTCTCTGTGGCTTTGGAGCCTGTCCTTTAACTAGCTCTTATAGACCAGGCTGGCCTCAAAGTCACAGAGATCCACCTGCCTCTGCCTCCTGAGTGCTGGGATTAAAGGGATGCACACCACCGCCCGGCTCAATTACAGACTCTTAATGATGTTCAAAGATTGCTAGGAGACATTGTCAATCAATGGCCCCCTATTGGGATAAAACCTGATCAACTGATTAATTTAAACAAAACCTTAGATGGTGTCAAGGGCTTAAATAGTCTCAGGGAATTATCAGCTGAAGCTGAGAGAGAATTGACTTTGATTGAAGAGAAATTGCAGAAGGCACATGTGGATCATGTAGCTCTGAATCTTAACTGCATTCTGACCATATTACACTCCCAAAACTCTCCTACAGGAATTTTAATGCAGAGGGCAGATATTATCTTAGAATGGATCTTTTTATCATATAAGCAGACTAAAAAATTAAAATCTTAATCCAGGCAGTGGTGATACATGCCTTTAATCCCAGAACTCAGATTTCTGTGAGTTCGAGGCCAGCCTGATCTACAAGAGCTAATTTCAGGACAGGCTCCAAAGCCACAGAGAAACCCTGTCTCAAAAAACCAAAAAAAAAAAAAATTAAAATCTTACATTGAAACAGTCTCTGATTTAATTATAAAAGGAAAATTGAGACTTTGCCAGTTAGTAGGAATAGACCCAGCAGAAATTATAGTACCTTTTACCAATGATGAAATTAACAGGTTATGGGAAGACAGTGAACTCTGGCAAAGAGCTTCTACTAATTTTTTGGGATAGATTAGCAACAACTATCCCAAAATCAAGAGAATTTGACTTATAAAGAGAACTAATTGGATCCTCCCTCATGTTGTATGGGACACACCAATAACTGGAGCCCTTACATTCTATACTGATGCAAATAAATCAGGAAAGGCAGGTTACAAATCAGAAAATTTAAGTAAAGTGGAACAAAGCCCTTATAATTCTGTTCAAAGGTCAGAATTATATGCTATTCTCATGGTACTAAGGAATTTTAAAAAACCTCTCAACATAGTTACTGAGTCACAATATGCAGAAAGATTTGTATTGAAACTACTGAATTTATACCAGATGATACAGAATTGACTTTATTCTTTATTCAGGTACAAGATATAATCAGGAATAGACATCATCTCATGTACATACCCATACCTGATTCCATACAGGTCTGCCAAGTCTGCCAGCACAAGAAAACGCAGAAATCGATCAATTGTTGATTGGAAATGTGATGATAGCCTTAGAATTTCATAAAAAGCAACATGACAATAGCAATGGTTTGAAAAAGGACTTTTCATTTACATGGCAACAAGCCAAGGAGATTATAAGGAGGTGTCCTACTTGTTCTTTATACAAAAAATACCACCACCTGCAGGAAGTAACCTAAAAGGTACTCAAAGGAATTAAATCTGGCAGATGGATGTGTTCCATTTTATGGAATTTGGAAAATTAAAATATGTATACCATATCATTGATACCTATTCAAATTTTCAATAGGCAACTGCTTTGAGTTTGGAAAAGGTTAATATGGTAATCACACATTTACTAGAAGTTATGGCCATAATGGGTATACCTGCACAAATAAAGGCAGACAATGCTCCAGCATATGTCTCTAAGAAAATAAAACAGTTTTTTTGCCTATTATACTATAAAGCATATTACAGATATACCAAACAATCCTATAGGTCAGGCAGTTATAGAAAGATTAAATCAAACTATAAAGGATATGTTAAACAAAAAGAAAGGGACAATAAAGGCCCCCAGAGATAGATTGCATAATGGCTTACTAACCCTGAATTTTCTTAATGCTAATGAGAAAGGAACAACAGATGCAGAGAGACATTGGACAATAGAAAAAACCTCTGAATTAAATCAGCTGGTATACTTCAAGGATGTATTGACCTCAGAATGAAAACCAGAAGATGTGCTATGTTGGGCAAGGGGTTTCTCTCTTGTTTCCACAGGAGAAGAGAAGCTATAGATCCTATTAAAACTAATCAAAATTTGATTTGGAAAGGAGAAACCTCTTGATAAAGAGAAATGATAGCTCATCCACAGGGGGAGACAATCCTACAAGTTGTAAAGAAACCTCAAAGGGTTGGGGAAGGGTTCTGTTCTTATCTTTGCAGCAAAATAGAAAATATTTATCTTTGAGAAGTCAAGAGATCTTGGATATCTAGACATCTAAAGAAGAAAATAAGCTATCCATAAAGAATCACCAATTTTTAAAAAATCTGATTTATGATACCAATATTCTCTGCAGGGTAAAATCTCACTACACACACACACACACACACACACACACACACACACACACACACACACACACACACATCCTTACTTCTTAATACAATGGTAGTACCAACTAACTTTAAAAAAAACAAAAGCTGGTTTTAAAGATGTACTATGGCTCTATTCTTCTCTAAATCCAAGCATGTTTTTAAAAGTAAAATTCAAGAGTTTCTGTCTCATACCAGGAGAGCCACCTGGTGTGGTACAGAAGAAAAATAAAAATTTGGGGACTAAGGTTATTATCAAAAATCTGTTTTCAAAAATCTTACTTCTCCCAACACCTATTTTCATCTCTCTGGTACCTTTCTTTGAATATATGTCTATTGAAATTCAAACTTTCCATTTTAATATAATGTTTACATTTTTCATAGTGAATAGTAAATTTTCCTACAGTAATCTTTGAAGTCACCAGGAAGAAGATGGGGCCCCACAAAAATGACTCCACCTGGTTCATATGATGCCATTCAGCAGATAGCACCACTTAAAGATCAGTTTTGGACTACACACTGCTCAGAACAATTTCAAGGTGCCTATTTGAGATGATCCAGCCTAACAGACTATTCTAGCCAGGACTTGAGACAAGCCCTGCACTTTCCCATTATGCATATACTGTACAAAAAAATGATACAGCTACCTCTCCCAAGACTTGAAAATTAACCCAATTTTTTTCAGGATCCCATAAAGATATCATTGCCCAGAAAGCAGGGAGTAAATTTAAGTACACAATGCCTACATTCTCAAAGGTGGGGTAGGTAGATTTTGGTGGAGTGGGTATATTTTGGTGGTTCAATGTATTATGGATATAAAAGTTTTGATAGAATAAAAGGGCAGTTTATTAAATCTAATCTGGAAAGAAAAAGGGAGGATATAGATATGATAAGATAAAAAGGTAGATTATTAAATCTACTTTTGAAAAGCAACTACTAGATTTAAACGTTTTACATTTGATTGGACTTTTGGATATTGTATACAAATTTTATAGATGTTGCTGCAAATTTGAAATTTATTTTGTTAAAACATACTGTACATACATTTCTAATCTTATTCAAGGTATTGTACCTACATAGCTCATTTTGAAATATAATGCAAATCTCTTGTCCTTGAAAATTACTATTACCAACTGTTTAGGAAAATAAGAAAATGCATGCAGGTTAGTAATTAGTCACCTAGCATAATCAAACTTGTAGTCACACTAGGTATGTTTTCAAGGTCAAACAAAGATATATTTTAGATAGACAGGTCATCTTCAAACACTTCAAAGATCAACAGAATATGGCATTTAAGATGTTTTAATAGCCTAGATTCTTCATTTTTATAACAATGAGACAGTACCAATTTACTTCAGAGAAGATAATGGGCATCAAAGAAATTCCCCATGGAGTTTACTTTCTTTGTGGCAAAAGTAAGCCACTGGGCAAGAAAATGCCCTTGCCTCGACTGCTGACAGTATCCTGTCCTAATTAGATAAGCAGGACACAAAATAGCCCGATTCACAGAAGAGTCTATCAGATATTTTAGGCCTGTAGGTCAAAGATGGATGGCCCAACATTGCGGAGAAATTTTGGGTGACTGCTCAGGCAGCCAGCTGTTTCTGTCTTTACTCATATTTTTGGAAGTTGCTTGCTTGCACTTCCTGATCACTCAGTTAATATTATTTCCTTCTTGGGTCTCTGAGGTAGTTGAAGACTAGATAGTTATAGTTATAGTCTCCCTTGTTTACAAGACTCAGAAAAGAAATTCACTAAAGAAATGTAAAGTATATAAGGTTGAGAGATATTAAAAGATATTCTTGAATGGTAATACAAGTTATGGTAGAAAGTAAATTAGGAACAAGGCGTTGGACTTACCAAGATAGGATAGAAATGGAGTATTTTCTCTGAATTTGTCAAATGCAAATGGACTAGACATTGTTGATATATCTATTGCCTGTATATATTGTATATAGTTATTGTACTTATTGTATATAGTTTCCTTATATTAGTTATAGCCTTTTTATTTTAGACAAAAAGAGGAAATGTAGCGGCATTTCATTTGTACTTTAATAAATAACACTTGTCTGTCTCTCAGTTTTTATTAATCATGCTTCACCCCTACTTTTTTCTCTTTGCCTGGCAGTCCCACCTATCCCTTCTCTGCCTAGTTATTGGGCATTCAACTTTTTATTCAGTCAATAAGGTGCTTTTGGAAGGCAAGGTGAAACAGATGCAACACATTTTTACATAATTAAGCACACATCCTTACATTGTTAAACACATGCAGCGTAAACAAAAGTAACACCTTTACACAGTTGAAGTAATATTCTGCAGCATAAACAAATGCAACACATCTTTGCCCAGTTAAAATAATGGACACATACCCATATAAACACCCCCACTCACAATGCTCATGCATGCAAATACATACACACTCTCTCTCATAACACACATACACACACACACAATTTAAAATACTAAAAACAAATCATTAAAAGAATTTCTGTAGCAGAAATCTGGACCTGGGCTACAAAAATCAAGTGAACTTGTATGACATCATATAATGTTTGTGTCCTAGATATCAATATTTAAGCTTCTTTCTACAGCTGTTCTTGATAGAGGAGGAGCATAATTATCCATTTCCTGTGTTTAAAAACTATTGTCCAATGAAGAAACATCAAAGGGCATGAAGTCAACACGTGTAATGATAATAATATCATAGAGTTATTTCAAGAAATTAGCAAAAGCATCATGTACATTTTCTGGATTTTGTCACATTGATAGCATATACTGCCTTTATAAACATAATTCATTATAAGTATTTCTGTCATTTTCAATCAGTATTCACTCTGATACCTAATTCTGTATTTACAGCTTTGGTTCTTACCTTTAATGAACCTCCTCAAATTATATTTATTTCTGGCATCAAATCTAGATTACTATCTGTCTTGGGGTTTTTATTGCTGTGAAGAGACACCATGACCACAGCAACTGTTATAAAGGAAGATTAGTTGGGGCTGGCTTACAGTTTCAGAGGCACACAGGCAGACATGGTGCTGGAGAGGTAGGTGAGAGTTCTACATCTGAATCTGCAGGCAACAGGAAGAGAGAATGAGACACTGGGCCTGGCCTGAGCTTCTGAAACCTCAAAGTCCACTGCCAGTGACACACTTCCTTCAACAAAGCCACACCTCCAAATGAAACCACTCCCTGATGACCAAGCATTGAAACCTATGTTTTTGTTTTTGTTTTGTTTTGGTTTGGTTTTGGTTTTTTGAGACAGGGTTTCTCTGTGGCTTTGGAGCCTGTCCTGGAACTAGCTCTGTAGACCAGGCTGGTCTCGAACTCACAGAGATCTGTCTGCCTCTGTCTCCCAAGTGCTGGGATTAAAAGCATGTGCCACCATTGCCCGGCCAAACCTATGTTCTTAAAGAGCCATTTTTATTCAAGCCACCACACTATTCCACTTCCATAATTCTCCTTTCGCTGAGTTGAAATCATATGTCCTAGTATTAAGTGGGAGGAACGGTGAGAGAACACAGCCAGGTATGTAGACTGGTGGTGGGTTCTGGACCACCTGACAGCAGTAAGTTCAGCGCCATTCTGCAGACCTTTCTGCCTGCAGGCTGCCCTGAGCTTCCTGCCTCCCCTCTGAATAGTAATGCCACTGCATGTTCTCCAGAGTGCCAGCCACTGCTCCACCCAGCTCTTCGCCTGGGCACTTCACATCTCTCTGAGAGGATGTTTGCCACCATGGGCGGATATCATGCTCTGGCTTCATTTCTGACACTGTGATAGAACACTCTGATCAAAAGCGATTAGGGCAGAAAAAGGGTTTGTTTGGCTTATACTTCTATATTCCACCATAGCAGGGAAGTCACAAAGAGGCAGGACTTAAGATATCTGGTTACCCACATTCACAGTCAAGAGCGAAGAGAAATGAGTGTCCCCGCACTGCTTGCTTATGTTTGGCTAGCTTCTCTTATCCTCGTACAGTCCAGGGCCTATCTGCCAGGAGCAGTGTGGTCTACAATGGGCTGGGCCTTCCTACATGAATTAACAGTCAAGACATTCTCCCAAAGACTTGCCTACAGGCCAATCCCATCTAGAAAATTCCTCAATTGAGGCTTTCTTCTCCAGTGATTCTAGGTGGGGCAAGTTGATCATTAAAAACTAGCTAGCAAACTCATCAATGGATTTCTCACCATCTTCCAGTGGATGAACTATCTTTGTTCCTGTTAAGCAGTAAACCATTAGTGGGAGATGTAGCTCAGAGAAGAACTTGCCTAACATGCCCAACACAACGGTTGCCCTCTCCACCACTGTGAACAAGAGCAACAATAAAGAATTGGCTTTATTCATGTGTGGAGGTGTAAGGAGGAGCTCGAGTTTGGAGCTTACACAACCTAGTGAGATCTTTTCTCAGGTAAAGAAATGATGGAAAACGCCATATGACATAAACGTCCACGTTCTTCCGGGTCCATTTTCTCCTACTTGGCTGTCGTCATCCATCACTTTAATTTTAATATCTCTTCTCTTTAAAGACTGGAAAGATGGCTCAGCAGTCAGCAGCATATACTGCTCTTTAGAGGCCCTGAGTGCAGTTCCCAGCACTCATGTCAGGTCGCTCACAGTGGCTTGTAGCTCTGTGGATGCCTGCCCTCACACACACACACACACATACACACACACACACACACAGAGAGAGAGAGAGAGAGAGAGAGAGACAGAGAGAGACAGAGAGAGACAGAGACAGAGAATCAATATTTAAAAATAAATCTTTAAAAAGAGGAGAAATGAGACAAAGACATAAGACAGAGTTGGCTGGACATAAAGACTTATCACTCTGCAATCTTTCTAGCTACAGTATACACAGCACACACCCTATCAAGCCAGAAAACGTCGCATTACCTCCATCATTGTTATTCAAGTCCCAGACACCAGCTAAAGCCAGGATAATTCACCTGGAATGCCACCTTCGCCTTCATATCCTGCTCTTCAAATAATAGCAGCAAGAGTAATATATAAACTGCCACATTCTTTAGGATTATCACATTGGCGTTCTGCTATACTCCTCAAAATTAAGAGCCATTCGTTGCTGTTCAAGGAATTCTAGCATTGCTCTCCAATTGCGCTTTCTGCTTTGCCCCACTTCAACCACTGTGTGCTACAGTCCGGACTCTGAATGCCTCCCAGAGGTCACCTGCTCAAGCATTCCTGCAGGCTGATGAATCATACAGTTGGTGGTAGGTTTTTAGATCACTATGGGAGCCCACACTCTTCCTCTTTCTCTTTCACTGCCTGGTTATAAGGTGAGAGGCTTGGTGTCTTCCACATGTTCCCACCATGACCTGTGCCTTTACCACAGACCTAACCATAATATGACCCATTGATCAGGCCTAGAATCTTCAAAACTATGTGGCAAAAATAAACCATTTCTCTTTGCAAGTTGGTTAGCTTGGGTATTATTATAATAGCCAAAAGCAGGCTATCACACTAAAAGATCATTCTTGCTCAGAAAATTACTACAATCCTTGCAAAGTTACTCTTGATAAGGAATCTTCCTACAAACATTTAGAATCATAGAATGATTTGAGAATGTCACATAATTTGAAAATGAACTCATTTGATGGTAGTTAATTTCATTTTTGCATTTAATGAGAGGGGGAGAGAGAGAGAGCGAGGTCACAAACTGAGGATCAGACTAGGTCATCAGGCTTTGAGGCAAGTGCTTTTACCCACAGAGCCATTTTGCTGGCTCCTTAGTTCCTCAGTGCTACTTTTGTGCTCCGACAGAATAGGTAGGAAACTGAGGAGAAGTACAGCTTACCTACCATAGACGTTAATGATTTTAGTGGTCCAGTTTGATACCCAACCCATTTCTGCAATTAGACCAGATCCATCGTTCAAAATGTGACCAGTCTTTGCTCTCACCGTCCATCAGGTAATCTACACTCTGCTTTCTGTCACTTTCTTTTCAAAATGTGTACACAAAAAAAGCACCTTTAATCCCAGCACTCGGGAGGCGGAGGCAGGTGAATCTCTGTGAGTTCTAAATGTGTAGACAGAAACATGTCCTCAACTTGTCTGGCTCTTTTGCCTATATCAAGGTTTTGAGATTTATCCACCATTGCGTGTGTGGACACAAACTTATCCATTTGTTTTTTATAGTATCTATTTAACAGAAAAGTTTGCCTTTTAAACTATCCTAGGTGTCCAATTCAGTAGTGTCAAGTACATTCACAATTCTGTTCGATGATGGCTGCTTTCTTCATTCACAACTTCCCATCTTCCCAAGTTGAAACTGTGCTCAAAAAGCACTAGTTCATTGTCCCCTCGTCCCAGGCTCTAGCAAAGGCTGTTTGCTTCTGCTTTGTGCGCGCTACTTTACTTTACTTTGTATAAATGGAGTCATATGATATTTATTCCTTTCTGGGTGGCTTATTTCTCTTAGCAAAGTGTCCTCAATATTTACTCGTGCCATTGCATGTGTCAGAATTTCATTCTTTTTCAGTTTCAGTAATATTCCACTGTATGGATGGGCCATGTTTTGTCTATCTGTGTATTTGGCCTTTTTCCACATGTCCACTTTTGTAAATAACGCTATTATGAATACTAACTAGTGCATACATACATGTTGATCTTTTCAGAGCTTTTATTTCTTCTTGAATCAGTTTTAAAAGCTTGCATGTCCCTGAGAATTCCTAGTGTTTGGTTACAGGTGTTACTCATGTTACAGGTCCGGGAGAAGAGCTTGCAAGGCAGAGTGGAAGACATGTAAGAAGTCCAGGGCATTCTGTCCTCATGTCAAATAGTTTCTTTTAATTTTCAGAAACTTTTAAACCTTGATTTCTTTATAATTGAATTGTTGAGATAGAGAAATTAAAATTTACAACTTTATATATTGAAATATATTTTCACACATATACACTATTCACAGAGATAAAACAATTTAATAAATGTCTTGGTTTTGATGTAATAAAAAGTACCCCAACAAAAGCAATTTAAGAGAGAAAGGGAATATTTGGTTTACAATTCTAGGTCACAGTCCATCATTACTGGGAAGTCAAGAACTTGAAGTACCAGGCACATCACATTCATAGTCATAGTGGAGAACAACGGGTTAACTGCAGCAGTCACATCACACACAGTGGAGGACAATGGGTTAACTGGAGCAGTCCCATCACACAGTGGAGGACAATGGGTTAACTGTAGCAGTCCATCACACACAGTGGAGAACAATGGGTTAACTGCAGCAGTCATATCACACAGTGGAGAGCAATGGGTTAACTGCAGCAGTCACATCACACACAGTGGAGGACAGTGGGTTAACTGCAGCAGTCACATCACACACAATGGAGAACAATGGGTTAACTACAGCAGTCCCATCACACACAGTGGAGAACAATGGGTTAACTGCAGCAGTCCCATCAGACACAATGGAGGACAGTGGGTTAACTGCAGCAGTCCATCACACAGTGGAGGACAATGGGTGAATGATATTTGTTAATGTTCAGATTCTTTCCTCCACCCTTCTACAACCCAGGATTACCTGCACAGGGAACAGTGCCTCTTCCACCTCAACTAACATAATAAGCTACAGACACGCCCACGGACTAACTCATTGTAACAATCCCTGCTCCAAACTCTTCCTCCAATGAGTCTAGATTGTGTCAAACTGGCAACTAAAATTTGCCATCACAGTATATTTCTGGTAAAATTGTTGTAAAATGTTTGTAATGTTGGTTTAATTTTTGAAGGACTGGTAGTTTATGTTCCTTTTTCATTAATAATATTAATAATCTGTTTCTGGTTTTTTAAATCAAACTCACAGGATTCCACCAATTTTTAAATTTTTATTTATTTATTTTTATTGAGTTCTACATTTTTCTCTGCTCCCTTCCCAGCCTCTCCCCTCCCCTTCAACCCTCTCCCAAGGTCTCCATGCTCCCAATTTACTCAGGAGATCTTGTCTTTTTCTACTTCCCATGTAGATTAGATCTATGTAAGTCTCTCTTAGGGTCCTCATTGTTGTCTAGGTTCTCTGGGATTATGATTTGTGGGCTGGTTTTCTTTGCTTTATGTTTAAAAACCACTTATGAGTGAATATATGTGGTAATTGTCTTTCTGTGTCTGGGTTACCTCACTCAAAATGATGTTTTCTAGCTCCATCCATTTGCCTGAAAAATTCAAGGTGTCGTTATTTTTCCATGCTGTGTAGTACTCCATTGTGTAAATGTACCATATTTTCCTTATCCATTCTTTGGTCAAGGGGAACTTAGGTTGTTTCTGGCTATGACAAACAATGCTGCTGTGAACATAGTTGAGCACATGTCCTTGTGGCACGATTGAGCATCCTTTGGATATATACTCAAAAGTGGTATTACTGGGTCTTGAGGAAGGTTGTTTCCTAATTTTCTGAGAAATAGCCACACTGACATCCATAGGGGTTGTACCAGCTTGCATTCCCACCGGCAATGCAGAAGTGTTCCCTTTACCCCCCCCACCCCCAATCCTCTCCAGCATAAGTTGTCATCAATGGTTTTGATCTTGGCCATTCTTACAGGTGTAAGATGGAATCTCAGAGTTGTTTAGACTTGCATTTTTCTGATGACTAAGGATGTTGAGCATTTCCTCAAGTGTCTTTCAGCCATTTTAGATTCCTCTGTTGAGAGTTCTCTGTTTAGGTATGTTCTCCATTTTTTTATTGGATTATTTGTTCTTTTGATGACCAATTTATTGAGTTCTTTGTATATTTTGGAGATCAGCCCTCTGTCTGATGTGGGGTTAGTGAAGATCTTTTCCCATTCTTTAGGCTGTCGTTTTGTCTTGTTGACCGTGTCCTTTGCTTTACAGAAGCTTTTCCCTTTCAGAAAGTTCCATTTATTGTTTCTCTCAGTGTCTGTGCTGCTTGGGTTCTATTTAGGAAGTGGTCTCCTGTGCCAGTGCGTTCAAGTGTACTTCCCACTTTCTCTTCTATAAGGTTCAGTGTGGCTGGCTTTATGTTGAGGTCTTTGATCCATTTGGACTTGAGTTTTGTGCATTCTCCAATTTTATTTTTTAAGAACGTTAGTTTCATTGTTTTTCATATATTGTTCTTTGGTTTCCATGTTATTACTCTCTACTCCAGTCTTCATACTTTTTCCTTCCATGGTGTTCTGTTGCTCTTTCTTAGTTTCTTTCTTTCTTTTCTTTGTTTAAAAGATTTATTTATTTACTTAATGTCCATTGGGGTTTGGCCAGAATGTATGTCTATATGAAGGTGTCATATCTCCCAGAACCAGAGTTACAGACAGTTGTGAACTGCCATGTGGCTTTTGGGAACTGAACCCAGGTCCTTTTGAAGAGCAGCCAGTGCTCTTAACTACTGAACCATTTCTACAGACTCTACTCTTTTTTTAGTTTCTTAAGTGAAAATTATATTGTGTTTTCTGACTTCTAACGTCTACATAATAAAATTACAAACATTTCCTGCAGCTTTCCTTTAGCTGTATTTAACCTTCTTTATTTGCTGTATTGCAGTTTTAATATAGGGCCTGATATTTTAAACCTTTGCTTTGATTTGTTTTGATACATAAGCTGCTTTAAAATGTGCTGTTCAATTTCTTCACGTTTAGAGATTTCACGATATTTCTCTGATTGGTTTTGAACAATTTGATTGTTCTCAGAGGAATGTATTTCTATAATTTGTGTTTTTAAATTCATTGACATGAATTTTATGGCCTTTAGTAAATCTTGATAAGTACTCAAGGTGAAGTTGAAAATAATGAATATTTTACTTTTTGGAATGAAATGTATTTATTTGCCAATTTTTTAAACAGAAATCTGTATCACATACCTATGTGTTATATATCTTTTTGGACATTTATTTCTATAGACCAAAGTCAGCATCTGATACAAATTTCTTTAACCTAAGGAAGTGCCTTCAACATTTCCCTTAGTGGGGCTGGAGCAATTAATAGTGCTGGCTTCCCTTGCAGAGGACCAAAGTTTAGTTCCCTTCAACCCCATCAGGTGGCTCATAAGTCCAGCTCCTGGGAATTCAATGCCCTCTTCTGACCTCTGCGGGAACTACACTCATCCCCCCCCCAACGAATCTTTAAAGAATAAAACATTTCTCGTAGCACATTTTAGTAGCAATTAATTATGTACAATTTTGTTTGTCCAAAAATATAGTTCTTCTTTACTTTCTAGGTAAGGTTTAGTGGGTCTTGAAACCGAATAGTCTTTTTTTCTTTAGCAGCGTGAGTATACCATTCTCTTACCGTCTGAACATCATTAATTTTGATATATTGTTTTTTTTTTAACTGTGTGAGGTTTGTAATTATTCTCCTGCCATTTTCAAAATTTTATCTATTTTTTGCAGTTTGGTTATGATATTTCTTAGTATGGTTCTCTTTGCGTTCAGCCAATTTGTTAGTTGGATATCTCAGCTTATTATATATTAACATTTTTTTTACTATGTTTGAAAAGTGTGGCACCACTTTTTCTTCAGATTTTTTCTTATTTTTTTCCATAGTTTATTTCTGGATCCCATTTATACATGCTGAACTGTCTGTTACTGCCCCTGCCGAATGTCTGATGCTTTCCGTTTTCTTTCAAGTCTTAATTTTTTTTTGTAACATTCATTTACTGGACAGAGACACATGATTGTCACATCATACTAGTGAAGGGCACAGGACAGCCTGTGGGAGCTGATTCTCTCCTTCTACCGTGTAAGTCCTGGAAATAAACTCAAATCATCAGGTTTGGCAACAAGTGCCTTTACCTACTGAGCCATCTCGAGAGCTGTCTCATCCTTTTGTGTTTGTTCATGTTCCTTTAGGACTGATTAGATAATCTACTGCTCTTGCATGCAAATTCACTCTTTCTTTCTTCTGATACCACCAATCTGAAGTTGAATTCATCTCATGAATCTAAAATTTCAGCTATTGACTTTTTTTCAGTTACAGAATTTCCATACAATATTGTTTGTATCTTCTGTTTTTCTATTGTTGCTAGTTTTGGGGTGAGTTGTTAGCACATTTCCCACAAACTCTCAGGAGATGTTTACTTTGACATCTTTCAGTCCTAAAATCCAGCATCTGAGACTACTGGGACTCAGTTCCCACTGACTTTTTAAAAAATGTATTAAATAGAAACATTTTTGCATTTATTTTATTTTTTTTTTTTACATCTCAACTGCAGTTTCGTCTCCCACCTCTCCTCCTAGTTCCTGCCTCCCACCCCACTCCCCCATCCACTCCTCCATTTCTCTTCAGGATAGGGCAGGCCTCCCATGGATATCAAGCAGCCATGGCATATTAAGTTGCAGTGAGACAAGGCACCTCCTCTCCTATTAAGGCTGAATGAGGCAACTTGGCATGAAGAATAGGGTCTCAGAAGCAGGTAACAGAATCAGAGACAGACCCTGGTCCCACCGTTAGGAGTCCACGTGAAGACCAAACTACACAACTGTAACATATGTGCAGAGGGCCTAGGTCAGTCCCATTCAGGCTCCCTGAGTAGATGGAAGTTTCTGTCCCTCCCTGTCCCTCAGCCATTCAGTCCCAAATAAACACACAGAGGCTTATATTAATTATAAACTGTTTGGCCTATTGCTCAGATTTATTACCAACTAGCTCTTACAACTTTAATTAACTCATAGTTCTTACCTTTGTTAAGCCATTTGGTTTCAGTAAGGCATTCTAATCTTGTTTCCTCTGCATGTGTCTTTGCCTTTCCTCTTCCCAGAATTCTCCTAGTCTGGTCACCCCACCTATACTTCCTACCTGGCTACTGGTCAATCAGTGTTTTATTAAACCTATATGAGTGAAAAATCTTTACAGTGTATAGGAGCATTATTCCACAGCATCCTTTGATTGGTGGTAACTACTGTGAACCCTATGTGTCCAGGTTAGTTGATCCTGTGGGTTTTCTTATACTGTCCTTGACTGCTCTGTCTCCTACAATCCCACTGACTTTTTAAGAATGGAGTTATTTCTTGTGTATTAAATACCTAGACATTTTTAAATTGAAAATTGGATACTGGGTCTAATAGAATGAAATAACTATGCTCAGTTTCCATATTTTCAAGCATCACTTTACATTTTAGTAGATTGTCCATCCTTAACCTGGGGATTCGCTGTACCCTGCTATTCAGCTTCTGGTGTCTTTCTCAGATGGATGTTTGCTTGTTTTACCCTCATTACCAAAAGTCCCCATGCCTGTGTGGTGTAGAGGCCAAGTAATTAAGTGTCAGAGGTCATATTCAAATATTCTGAGCCCATTAAGCTTTAACCCTGCGTTGTTTCAGCTCTGTTGAGTAAATTCTGGAGTATGATGGGTTTTGTTTGTTTTCACGATTATTTGTTTATTTGTTTGTGACAGTGTCTCTCCTTGCAGCCCAGGCTAGCCTTAAACTCATTTTGAGTCTTAGCTGCAAATCTTCAATGATTCTCCTGCCTCAGTCTTCCAAGTGCTGGGACTACAGGTATGAGCCATTATAACCTGCAAACTCTTTTCTTTAAAAATTTTTTTTCTGTTTTTTGATTCTGTGTGTCTTTTACATCCTGCATCTTGATCCCATTCATTTCTCTGTCTCTTTGCATATGCCCTCCACCCTCTGCTCCTGCACCCCTCCCCAAAATAAAACAAAATTTAGGAGAAAAAAAAGGGGGGAATGGAAAGCAATAAAAAATCTTGTCATGGAAGCTGCAGTGTGACACAGTAAACCTCTTTGTCCATATAGCTTTACTTGCAAATGTTCATTGCAAAGTCAGTGGTCTGGTTCAATGTCTCAGGTTTCTACTACACTATCGATGCTGGGTCCTCAATGGGACTCTTCTTAGATCTGTTATTGCCTGCAAGTTCTTAAGTCTCCTTTGGTTCTTGTCCGCTGGTGGGTGTTCTGAAAGCTCCAAGTTCTGTATCCTTGCACTTGGTGGCATTTGTCACCTGTAGCTGGAGAGATAGATGTTTGCCCCTTGCAGAAACTAATCTGTGTGCTCTAGATTATGGGCTTTGCAGCTTCGCTGGGGAAGAAGGGTGACAGGGTTCTAGCAGACCTGTTGGTGTTCCGTGAGAAGCCTCCTCCATTTGTTTTCTGCCTTTGCTCATTTTCTTGTGCTTGGAGACAATTGCCTATAACAATTCTATGCATTTTTCAACGTTTTTTTTAACAACAGAAGAAATTTACCTAGATTTTAAAAAATAGATTTAAAAAATCATACCTAGGAATTTGTCACTATAAATATATGATTACCAACTACCAAACACCTGTGTGTGTGTGTGTGTGTGTGTGTGTGTGTGTGTGTGTGTGTGTGTGTGTGTGTGTTGAAGGAATTCCTACCACCAGTAGCCTTTAAGTTACTCGCCCACTTGGACATGGCGTCTTAAACTACAAATGCCGATGTAAAGCATGTGTCCGTCCATCTGGCCTCTCTTCTCGCAGCGGGATTTGGTTGATGTTCTCCCATTCAAGCAGAGGACTGTAATCTGTGAGTCTATCCCTAAATAAATAATCCTCTATTATACTCAATTCTAAGCTAGTGTAGGATTTCTTTCAAGTGTTTGTCTTCAGTGTGTGTGTTTTGTTGTATGTGCATGCAGCTACATGTGTGTGCATGGGTGCATCTGTGTATGTGTGCGTGTGTGTGTGTATGTGTGTGTGTGTAGGTCAGAAATTAATGTTGAATGTCTTTTTGCATCACTCCTTGTCTTATATTTCTGTGAGGCAGCGTCTCTCAGTGAACCCGGAGCTCACTGACTGCTCTGTAGCTGGCCTGTGAGAACTAGGACTCTGTTTTCCCCTCCCCAGCGCTGGGATTACAAGTGTGCAGCATTATGGCTTTTAGTGCGGGCACTGGGAATGGATTCAGGCCTTCAAGTCTGCACAGCATGCAGGCTCCCAACTGTCTTTCCAACACCTAGACTTTAAAAGAACAATATTGAAAGATATTCCATTGTAAAAATCTTATAAGATGAGCAAAAACAGCAATGAGAGTGTCTCCCAATGTCCTAAATTGTGCCATGGCCGTGTCTAGACAGAGGAGCATCTAAGAACTTTTTTTTCATCGAAGCAGAATGTCTTCACATAATTGTTAGACCTCTGCTGATTTAAGGAAAGTGTAAAAACACGCAGGTAACTACAAATGGCAGCACGGATAATGTTAAGTAACTAAGGAATACTGCAAAGAGTACAGGAAAGAGCAGGCTTGGTTTTTGCTGAGTTGTGCAGATACTGAATGGTGAGCTGGTAGGCCAACAGAATTCTGAAACGGGCAAGGTGACCTGGAAGTAAAACTGGTAGTATACGACCATGTTAACTGGCTTCCTGGTTACTGTGACAATGGCTGGGGAACGTATAACAAGAGCCAAGGTAAAACCAAGTCACCCAGAGCTAACTCTGCTTCTGTCCTTGCCTTCAGAGACCTCTGGGGTACTCCACATCAAGGTACCAGTCATGGTCAGCAGACCCCTGAATCAAGGACATTGCGTCTCCCTTCTCTGCTCATACCTTTGTATTGTTGGGGGGGGCAGCCGGAGAGAAGTCCCCGTGAGTGGTGGAGCTCTTTGATTTACTAGAGGGCCAATGTGAAATATTGGGATGAACTCAGCTTGAAAGCAGATTGGACACTTATTCATAGTTTACAGTCAGCCAGTGCTTGGGGAGCTTACATAAAGGGCTGTATTAGTTATAGACCAAGTCAAGAAACCATAATTTTTCTGTGCATGAGTTATTGTTGAGTTAAATGATATGACCTTCCTCCCTCAAATATATATTCCATGTGGAAGGCAGGAGAAAAGGAAGCCAAAATTTCCAGGAAAGCCAGGGCTGCAGAGTATAGTCACTGGAGAAAAAACCAAGAAACCTCCTGGACTGCTCAGGAGGAGAGTCTCCGAGCCGCAGCTGTGGGAGTGTAGTCACTGGAGAAAAAAACCAAGAAACTTCCTGGACTGCTCAGGAGGAGCGTCTCCGAGCCGCAGCTGTGGGAGTATTGATCCCAGAAAATGTTGGAGCTGATTTGAATCTGCATAGATGATTCAATCCCAGTTTATTGGTCTGTGCTCACAGCTCCTGTCTGTTCCTAATCTTTTCTCTTCATTATTATTTATCCTCAAAGTTTGGTTCTGTGAATGTTTTCTACAATGGTGACCCATGGTTGGGGAGGTCTGTGGCTGTGTCTCTCAAACATCCCTCCCCACTTTTGGTTTCCTTGTTAGATCTCATTTCCTGTTGTTTTTATAAATTTTACAATAAATATGTTCATCCTAGTAAGGCATTTAGAGGTCTATTTTCCTCTCCAGGTTAGTATATATAAACTGAAACAAAACAAAAACCAAACAAACAAAACACCTCATCAAAATTTAAGGTTATGAACTGGTCAAGAGATTGGTAATGAGGTGATTTTGCAAGACTCTCATATGCAAGAATGTCTTGAAGATGTTCTTTTAAAACTATAGACTTGCCCCACGGAAGGAAATCCCTGGGCAAGCGAGAGACAACAAACAGAAGGAGAATATTTGCAAAAGACCAGCTAACCTGATTAAAGACTGAGTGACCCATGCTGGGCTGGTGGTGGTGCATGGACCTTTAATCCCAGCACTCAGGAGGCAGAGGCAGGTGGATCTCTGTGAGTTCAAGGCCAGCCTGGTCTACAAGCTGCAAGTTCAAGGACAGGCTCCAAAGCTACAGAGAAACCCTGTCTTGAAAAACCAAAAACAAAAAGACTGAATGACCCAAGGAGACATTGCTGAAAAGGAGACATACAAATGGTTAATAAGTATGTGAAAACATTTTCAATATTTCTAATCATCAGGCAGTTATAAATCAGAACTCAATTAGCTGTTACCTCACTCTAGTAAAAGTGGGTATTGTATTATTAAAAAAAAAAAGACAAAATACAGCATAGGCTCAAAAGGAAGTGAAGAAAAGGAAAGCCTCAATCAGTCAGTGTGAGTTAGTAAATTAGCACAGCCACAATGGGAAAACACATGCACACGTCTCCAAGAGTAGAAGGAGAAATGTCATATGATCCTGCAAGTCCACTGCTGGGCACTTGTCCACAGGAAATGAAATTAGTATGTCAAGCGAGACAGTCATATTCATCTTCACTGGAGAATTGTCTGCAATAGTCAGGAAAAAGAAACAGCCTTAAGTGTTGGGTTAGTTACTTTTCTGGTGTTGTGATAAACAAGGCAACTTACAGAGGAAGGAGTTATTTGGGCTTATAGTTCCAGAGGGAGAAGAATCTGTCACTGTCACAGCAGAGAAGCAGTGAGAGCACACAGGGGGCAGCAGGAGGCTGGGGGCAGACAGGAGGTGGG
>PVIU01018065.1:0-40043 GCA_004026605.1 Ondatra zibethicus
ATGGGGGTGGGCCTTGGACTTCCAACAGGGCAGGGCACCATGCCCTCTTTCAAGGAAGAAGGGGGAGGGAGGAGGGGTGGGGGGTAGTGGGAGGGGACCGGGAGAAGGGGAAGAAAGGAAAAAAAAAATTTTTTTTTTATCTTTAATTATGTTCTTGAATGGAAAAAATAAAACAAAACAATGTATGGAAAAAAAAAAGAAATTTTTCTATTTATTTATTTATTTAGGTATTTATTTATTTATTTATTATACACTATATGCCTGGAGGCCAGAAGAGGGCACCAGACCTCATTACAGATGGTTGTGAGCCACCATGTGGTTGCTGGGAATTGAACTCAGGACCTTTGGAATAGCAGACAATGCTCTTAACCGCTGAGCCATCTCTTCAGCCCCAAAGGAAAATGTTTAATTGAGTTGGCGTCTTACAGTTTCAGAGGTTTAGTCAGTTATCACCATGGCAGGGAGTATGGCAGCAAGCAGGCAGACATGATGCTGGAGAAGGAGCTGCTACATGTTGATATGTAGGCAACAGGAGGTAGACTCCTCACTGGGCATGGCTTAAGCATATATGAGACCTCCAATCCTGCCTCCACAGTGACACAGTTACTCCAACAAAGCCACACTCCTAATAGTGCCACTTACTTTGGGGGCCATTTTCTTTCAAACCACCACAGTGGGAATAATGAATATACCCATCACATTCCTGAGTTCAGTGAAATTACTTCAAGCTTTTCTCAACTTAGGATAATGTTGACTGTGAGTTTCTCATGTACAGCTTTTATTATACCAAGGTATGTTCCTTCTAGCCCTACATTCTCTAGGACATTTATCATGAATGTGTGTTAGATTTTGTCAATTTATGTATGTTGAGATGCTCATGTGATTTTTATCAAGTTCATTTGTGTGGTTTATTATGTTGGGTGACTTGTATATGTTGAACCATTCTCACATTTCAGGAATAAAGCCAAATTGGTCATGGTAGATGATCTTTCTGATGTACTTCTGTATTCTATTTGCAAATATTTTATTAAGCATTTTGAATCTATGTTCATTAGGAATATTGGTCTGTAGTTTTCCTCTTCTTTTTTGTTGCTGTTATATCTTTACTTGGTTTTGGTATTAGATTGATATTGGTTTTGTTGTAGTAGTTCCTTCTGTTCTATTTTTAAAAATAGTTTAAGAAGGAATGAATGTATATCTTCTTTGAATGTCTGATAGAATTCTGCTGTGAATCCATCTGGCCCTGGGCTATTTTTTTTTAACCTAGAAGGATTTTTATTATTATTTCAATCTCCTCATTTTTTATGGGCCTGTTTAGGTTGTTGACTTTTTGGTTTAATTTTGGTGGTTTAACTGAATCTAGACATCCATCCATTTCTTTTATCTTTTCCAGGTTCATTGAATACAGGTTTTTAAAATGTTCTCTTATAGCTGGCTGTGACAGTGCATACCTTTATTACCAACACTTAAGAGGCAGATCTCTATGAGTTGAAGGCCAAACTGGTCTACAGAGTGAATTCCAGGACAGCCAGGGCTATATAGAGAGACCTGTTTCAAAAACACCTAAATATTCTCTTATAATATTCTGAACTTCTTTGGTGTTTGTTGTTTCCCCGTTCATTTCTGATTCTGTTAATTTGACTTCTCTCTTTCTTTTGGTGAGTTGGGCCAAAGGTCTGTCAATATGATTCTCAAAAAGCCAGCTCTTAGATTCATTTCTTTGTATTGATATCTTTGTTTCTAATTAATTGATTTCTGCTCTTCTCTTTTTTTTTCTTGCCATTAATTGTATTTGGATTTTGTTTGTTCTTATTTTTCCATATTTTTGAGTTATTTAAGCCATTTCTTTGTCCTTTCTCAAATAATGTTCTCTTGTTCTCTTCTGCTTTTATGTCACATGTATTCCATTATTTTATCCTTTCCCATTCTTGAAATCTCTTCCTCTCTTTTCTAATTTCGTCTCTCTCTCTCTCTCTCTCTCTCTCTCTCTCTCTCTCTCTCTCTCACACACACACACACACAGAGAGAGAGAGAGAGCGAGAGAGCTAGAATCCACACAGAAGATAAACCATGCAATATTTGTCTTTCTGAGTCTAGCTTATTTTGTGTAACACAATGATCTCCTGTTCTAACCATTCTCCCGCAAGTTTCACTTTTCTATATGGCTGAAAAATTATTCCATTGTATGTATACACCACAATTCTCTATTTACCTGTTGATGGCCAGCTAGGCTGGTTTCATTTCCCAGCTATTGTGAATTGTGTGACAATAACCATGGATGTGCAGGTAGGTGTTCATGGTGTCTACCCAGGAATATATAGTCATTCTATTTTTACTTTATTTGAGGAAGCATCCTCCACACTGACTTCCATGGTGACAACACCAGTCTATAACCCTGCCAGCAGTGAGTGAGGGCTCTTTTCCCCCCATATCCTTACCAGCATTTGCTGTCATTTGTTTTCTTGATGACAACCATTCTGACTGGGATGAGATGGAATCTCAAAGCAGTTTTAACTTGTATTTCCTTTATGGCTAAGTGTAGTAGAAGGCTGCTTGTTCATTCCCGGCTGCCCAGACTCCTGAAATAATCACACAGAAACTATGTTATTTAAATCACTGCTTGGCCTATTAGCTCTAGCTTCTTATTGGCTAGCTCTTATATGTTTGGTTAACCCATTTATATTATTTTACATTTTACCACGAGTCTTGTGGCCTACCAGCAAGGTTCTAGCTGGCAGCTCATGTCTTTCCCCTCTGGCGGCTCCATGGCGTCTCCTGACTCTACCTTCTTTCTCCCAGAATTCAGTTTAGTCCCTCCTCCCCCTGCCTAGCTTTGTCTGCCCTGCTATAGACCAAAGCAATTTCTTTATTAATCAATGGTAATCACAGCGTACAGAGGGGAATCCCACACCAGCTAAGGTTGTTGAACACTTTTTCTAATATTTACTGGTCATTGTATTTCTTCCTTTGAGAGATGTCTATTCAGTTCATCTGGCCACTTATTGATAGGGTAATAAGAGGTTTTCACGTTTAGTTTTGAAGTTCTTTATATATTTCAGCTAGTTACTGTCATGTCCAATGTTATACAGTGGCTTTTTGAAGTCTGTTGAAGGTATTAATGAGCGTTTAAAAATATGATCTTGATTTCTTCAGAATGGTTTTGATTTTATTTCAGGCACTTTCTTTTCCTTTTAGATGCTTTCTCAGAGGCCTGGTGATCCCAGGTGGTCAGTACATATCATGAATGAGGCACAGAAAAGCAAACCATCACCTTCTACCTGCTGATTTCACATTCATTAATGTGAGGCTGGAGAATTTAAAGTTACATATTTAAATTTTTATGTTATGTTTCTATCAGTCAGCACTAATTCAAACAACTATTTGGGAATGTATCTCACAATCCCCCAAATGCCTCCAGGAGAACTTGCTCAATAAAATATGAAGACAGTCCCTTTGCAAAATAGTTAAGACTATGCAAAAACTTAGACAAGGGAGCTGGAAAAGTAGACGTAACAACGAAAGCATATTTCAGGAGCATTTTAAAATTTTTTTTTAGAGCAAGGGCTGGCAAATTTAGCTTTGCCTTTTGGTTCCGCAGGTCTGTCTTAACTCTTTAACCCAACTACTCAAAGCAGAGGTCAGCCATGGGTGTCTGCGCAGATGGGTGTGGCTGTGTGCTGGTAAAAGTTGACTGAGACAGACTCCTGAATTTTCTCTCTGTCCCACAGTTTGTCAGCTCTTGTTGTTGAGAAAATTGCTAGGAATTCATGTTTCAAAATCCCAGAGAAAAATAAAATTGAAAATGACCCAGCTGGTTTCCAACAATAACATTAAAGCACAAGAAAGGTCTGAATCAGCGAGAAGGGGAGTGTTGCCTTATTTGAAAAAGATGTATTTCATTAAATGAGACAGAAATGAGAAAAAAAATTTAAAAAATCTTTCTTTTTGGTGTCTGGAATGATTTCTTTTGAAGTCATGAACAAAAATCAGTCAAGGATGACAGACAGATGGACAGTCTTCCTGACGTCCAATGCACCTTCTCTCTCCTGTCACTGAGATCAGCTCTGGTCATGAGCCGCGTGGACTGGCTGGACCGGCTGCGAAGCTGAAGTGTGGAGGTTCTTGCTTCTACCCAGTGTATTCTCCACACTCATGAGCTGCTTTATCCCAAAGGAGGCTTCAGGGTGCCTCTGTCTTACTCCACTGTTCTCAGAGAGGAGAGAGCTGGACAATAAAGCTGTGCCATCTAAGATATATTTTAAGATACATCTTTGTGCTATTCTTGGGGCATGTCGTAGATGTGGTAGAAAACTCTCGATCCTTATCTTCTTGAAGGAAAGAACACAGTTGAGAAACAGAGAAAGTTGAAGCAGAAGTTTATTTAATAAAATAAAACAGAGCTAATATTCCAAAGAGCGTAATAGACTTTTGTTGTAGGTGTCAACATTTTTAATGAATATTTATGAGGTGGGTGGCGCATCGTGGAGCAAGGTGATCCTTTCCCCTCCTAAATCATGGTGGATGGAGTCTCCCTTGTAGGGTACTTTTCCCCCCATGATCCCCTAGAAAATTCTAGAAAGGGAAGGGTATCAAAACAACAAGTCCTGAGGCTGAAGTTTTTGAGGATCCAGACCCTCTGTTAGTGCACATGTTCTTGTACCTTGGCTTTTGATAGAGTGGGAAAAATCTATCAGAAGCTTCAAGTAGACTTAACTACAAAGTGGCATGCTGACCATCAGGAGACAGTTACCAAGATACAGCGGCACTTTCTTATTATCTTATATCTTATTCCTTTTTGAGACTGTTCCAGATCCCATAATAAATCTCATGACTGTCGATTTAAGATGTTCTCTTATTTTTAAAATTGAGGTTTTATCATGAAGCTGGGGCCAGGCTTTTACAATAGCTTGTGGGGCTTTAAAAACAACAGCAGGTTTTGATCTGTCATCTAGATCTCCCTTTTGGAACTCCATTACTCATGTCTACCTTCTCCTAGTTTCCTTTATGTTTGCTGGCATGAGACCGCCCCTACTTAGAACACGTTTTCACTGGCGGACTTCTGCTGTGCTGCGTCCGCCTAGGACCTGAAAAGCTAGTTAGAAGCTAGGCAGACTTGGGGAAGGGGGTCGAGCGGTTGAGGATTTGCCTTTGGATCATTGTGCCAGGACACCTGCTTGATGGGGGGATCCCCAAAGCTTAATAAGAGGACTTCTTTTTGGTTGTTGCACACATGAAATCACAGCAGTTTGGTTATCTACACAAGACCTGCCTAAGACCAAACCCATAAAAAATTCCAGCAAAGGGGGGGGGGGTTATGTGCTCTAGGAGGTCCCGCCTCTAGCTGAGGAGCTGAGGAGCTCTTAGAAGTCATGATGACCGGGGAAGGGGGCAGTACTTTTTATTCCCTCCCTCTCTCCCTCCTTCCCTCCCTTCCTTTCTTTCTTTCTTTCTTCTCCCTCCATTTCTTTCTTCTCTCTCTCTCCTTCCTTCTTTCCTTCCTTTCTTTCTTCTTTCTTTTTTTTAAGATTTATTTATTTATTATGTATACAACATTCTGCCTCCATGTATGCCCGCACACCAGAAGAGGGCACCAGATATCATTACAGATGGTTGTGAGCCACCATGTGGTTGCTGGGAATCGAACTCAGGACCTCTGGAAGAGCAGCCAGTGCTCTTAACCACTGAGCCATCTTTCAAGCCCCCCTCCCTCCCTCCCTACCTCCCTCCTTCCCTCTTTCTTTCTTTCTTTCTTTCTTTCTTTCTTTCTTTCTTCCTTCCTTCCTTCCTTCCTTCCTTCCTTCCTTCCTTCCTTCCTTCCTTCCTTCCTCTTTGAGACAGGGTTTCTCTGCACAGAGCTTTGGCTGTCCTGGAACTCAATCTGTAGACCAGGCTGGCCTCAAACTCAGAGATTCACCACTCCTGCCTTCTGAGTGCTGGGATTAAAGGCGTGAGCCACCACTGCCTGGCTGAGAATTTCCTTTACCATTGTGGCCAATGATAATTTCCCTGTATCCCTGTAGATGACCCCACACCCATGTACATATTACAGCATTAATTAGATTCAGTGAATTAAAAAATAAACAAAAACAGTTTATGTAGAGAGAATATGAAGTTGGGAGGAAATGCAATCTGAGGTCCCGGGGGCTGGAATTAGAGGTTATGATCAAGATACATTGTATACTTATATGAAAATTTCAAAGAACAAATAAAAATTAAGAAAAAAGCATATGTTGGAGATGATTGTTATTTATGTTGGCAAGTTATGTCTATTGTGATTTTCTTTCTTTCATTCCTTTTTTTTAAAATAAAAACACCTTCACGGAAAGGAAGGAAGGAAGGAGGGAAGAAAGGAAGGAGGGAAGGAGGGAAGGTAGGAAGGAAGGAAAGAAGGAAGGAAGGAAGAATAAAGCGTTCTCTACAGTGGACTTTCAGGAGAAGTGTCTTTTATCTCCAGACTCTCTTGCAGGTGTTTGGCAGAGTTGAGAAAGATTTGAACCATTTCCTGTGTATACTTTCAGCCACTGTGCACTAATTCAGCCCTGAGTCTTGATCCGTACAGTACAGAGCTTTGCGTCTTCAAGTTTGCAGTCTCTCCTCCCTTTAATTTCCCCAGAGAGTGAACCTCAAGTCTCAGCTGCCTGAAGTACTTTCTGTAATGGAGTTCTGAGGGTGGGGAGGAAGGAGGCAGATCAACACTTGTTAAGAAACGTCCAACTTACCTTCATTATTCTTCTCTTCACCTCGTCTCATTCCTGCCCACTGCTGTACTGGAGCATCTCTGGTATTTTTCATGGTGCATTGTCTCTGTGAGCACCTCTCTCCTGCATCATTTCTTCTCTAAGTAGCTCTGAGCCATACCATCTTCCTAATGTAGGTCATTGTTACCAGTGATTATGAATTAACTTTAATGCACTTGCTTTCAAGAAGAGATCATCAAGCCTTGGCAAGGTTTGCAATGACTGACAAAGCAATGGAATTGTTTCTTTCAATCAGAGAAGACTATTCCACATTTTTTGGGTTGACTTCTTGTGCTATTCATAACCACTTAGGAAACATTAAAAAATGCAGACAAACATAAATGAAAGGAAGTCATTCATAGCTCTGTCACATATGTGGTATATGTTCTATATGTTCTAGCTCATAAATGCAACTATCCATTTATAAACAATTTCCATCTAGAGTGGTAAGCATGCTCTAGTTGTTTATCTGCAACAAATATTTCCCTCAGTTATTAATAAGAGGGGGGATATTCCTGGTTCAATAACTATGGCTTTGCATAGTATTTTGTCATATCCATCATTTGTTTTTAGTGTTTTATTTCTGTCTAATGCTCTGCTATTTTAGATAATATTTCCAAGGACAGACTGTTCACAGTTTTGTTTGTTGGGGAGAATTCTCACACCAGAGTTCTAGAGGCGCTCTGATTATCTCTTCTCAGGGAACAGAAGGGAAGCTGAGGGGAGGGAGGGCTGTGGGGACCATACCCTGGGGAACTCCAGGCGTGGCACAAGACTTGAGCAGATCCTGCCAAGTGAACAGAGTGTTAACATAAGTATAAGGAGTTCTTGTAAGACGGAGAATAAAATAGCTCTGAAGATGCCAAAGAAACCTTCTTCTACGAGAAGGCTTTGTGAAGCCCTGGAAATCTGGAGCCTATATTTCATAGCAATGGTTCTGTCCCTTTCATCTACCACATTCCTGAAACAAACAAACAAAAAAAAAAAGGGTTCCTCGTTCGTTATAGGAATGTTGTTCCTCCAATTTAGGTCTTTGAATACTGAGTTCCCTGTTTGGTGGCACTGCTTGGTGAAGTTCCTGAAGCTTCAAGAGTTGGAGTCTTACTTAGGATGTATACCCAACCTCCAGGGCAGGGCTCTGAGAGTTTACAGCCTCACCTCCCTCCCCGTTTGCTGTTTCTGCTTCCTGCCTGTGAAGAAAGGTATGAATTCTCAGTCTCCCGCCACCATCTCCTGTTCTTGCCACGTCTTCCCACCCAACCCCCAATATGGACTTTGCCTCTGTAACTGTAAGCGAGCCCAAACTCTTTCTTCTATAAACAAACAAACAAAAACAAAAAATGCTGGGGGAAAAAGGCCATAGTAATTAAATGGCTTCATTAACTTTTATTTCTCAGTATTTTGGATGGAGCCCAGGCCTTTCCTGTGCCTGCCAGACAATCACTCAGCCACTGAGCCACATCCTGGCCCTGAATACCTTCATAACACATATGCCCTTCTTTTGTGTGGAATCGTCTCTTTCTCCCCATTGCATCGACTCTCGATGGACTTTGTAATTTTTCATCATGCACTCTGGAGGTCTTCCTTATCTTCTGGAGGAATGGGGTTGAAGTGGGAGGCAAATATTTGAAAAGCTGAAGCAGTCAGTCGGCTAGAGAAGAAAATAAAACACAAAAGCCTCAGACTGGATGAGTCATCGAGACGTTCGGTTCAGCAAGAATCTTTAGGAAAGCAGAGGGTATGGATGCTAATGGAGATGGATTTCCATTATGACAGTGGAATGTCATGGAAGTTTCAATGCCAACAAGAGTGGAATCTGTGGCTGTCTAGAAAGCTGGTCTTTACCCCAGGGTGCTGGTGGTTAAAGGATCCAGGGAGTTGAAATAGTTGCAATAGTTGAAATAGATTCCCTGATTGTATAATTGAAACCCTCAACATGTGGTGAATATGGGGTGATGGTTCCTTCCTAGAAGGGGGGATGTCCATGACTGAACTATGTGGAAAGAGGTTGAGATGGACGATAAGGACAGCAGTTGTAAAAATTATGCAAATTTAAAGCAAAGTGCAAGAATGCCTGGTATTGGGCTCAGAGTAGGGGCTGAACACCTAGTATATGGAAAATCGAAGGGAACTGTGTGACGATCTGAAAGAAAATGGCCCCCAAAGGGTGTGGCACCACTATGAGGTGTGGCCTTCTTGGAGTAGGTGTGGCCTCCTACTTGGAGTAGGAGGAAGTGTGTCAGTGTGGAGGCAGGTTTTGAGGTCTCATATATGCTCAAGTTACACCTAGTAACTTATACAAGATGTAGAGTTCTCAGTTACTGCTCCAGCGCCATGTCTGCTTGTGTGCTTCCATGTCCCGCCATGATGATAATGGACTGAACCTCTGAGCTATAAGTCATCCAATTAAATATTTCCTTTATAAGAGTTGCCATGATCATGGTGTCCCTTCACAGCAATAGAAACCCCAAGACAGAACTGCTTTCAAGAGCAACTCTCCTCCAGAACTCTTTGTCTAGAGTGAATGTTCTGGAAGATGGATAAGGAGTGGGGAGATGAAAGAGTCTGCCTGAGGAATTTGTGTAGTGCAGGCTTCAGGTTGATGTGTTCTGGCATGGAGCCTGCTGTGGTAACCTACACTGCCTGTGTCATGGTTGCTCAGTGTGGCATGAGGTCCTGCAGGTACCCCACTGGCTCAGGAACTCAGCTACACTGTAATTGTGCCTGTGAGGTGGGCCTGTCCTGCCATCCCTGGGACTTTCTGGTCATGCCTAGTCCCTAGAGGTCAATTGTGAGGATAGCAAAGCAAGCAGCCACAAGTTTATGGTTTCAAGTCTAACTTCCTTGCCTTAATAACCCTTACCCCCAAACAAAATTATTTAGGTTATTGAAGTGGATGGGTTTCTTTTTCCTTGAATTATTCACAGGAAAAATTCTCATAATTCCTTGAATAGAGATAAGAGAGATAAGCTTAGTACACACGTGCGCACGGGTGTGTGTGTATGTAGGAGTTTATATATGTGTGTGTACATGTGTAGGTACATGTGGAGGTCAGAAATCAGCATTGGGTTTTTTCAGACAAGGTCTTTCTCTGAATTTAGTGCTTGCCAATTTGGCTAGACTGGCCAACAAGATAGAGTTCTGTCTGTCTCCCCAACACTGTGATTATAGGTCCATGTCACAGTGTGATTACAGGCACATGTCACAGTGTGATTACAGGCACATGTCACAGTGTGATTACAGGCACATGTCTCAGTGTGATTACAGGCACATGTCACAGTGTGATTACAGGCACATGTCACAGTGTGATTACAGGCACATGTCACAGTGTCTTCTGGCCTTTTCACATGAGCACTTGTCGAGGACTGGCCTCAAAAAAGTCACCTCTTACCAGGGTAGGGGCATGGGAATTTTAGAAATATAAGTAAAGAATATGAAGACGCATAAAAACAATGCGACAGAAAACATGGAATAATACGGGAGGATATTATTTTAGTGATAACTGAAATCCTGAAAATCACCTACGTTTATTTTTCCACAACTTTTATACCTGACATAAATGGGGGAAGGTGACAAAAGACTTTATTAACATGATATAAAGGACAACTCAAACAGTCAATGGCTTTATCACTCTGAGACATCAAATCATTAGCATCCTGTTGTCTAGGTAGCAAAGCTGCTCTAGGTCACATGTCCTGAAGACCACCCTTCCTCAGGTGACCTCATAGTTACAAAAGATGGAGCAGAAGTATGTTTGCATATCCTGACCTCCTGTCAGGATTGAATGAAGTTAACTTAGTGTTAAAAGAACCAAGCAATCACATCCTGAGTTGGGACGCGCAGCTATGCTTGTCAATCAGTTGAGTAACCTCCAAACTCTCTGACTGTCAGACAAGTGGAAGTGGGTCCACATTTCTTGGGCTCCACAGGCACTAGGGGTTGACTCAGGCCCTATGGCTTGTACCAGGCACTTTACTGATTGAGCTGTCTCTCCAGTTCCAGATTTGTTTTTTAAAAACAAAAATGGAATTTATAGAGTTTTAAAGTAGAAATTACACTAAAATGCCCACTATTCATTCACAGAACATTGGTTTCTCTAAAGTCTTTGTTATGAAAACTTCATAGAGGTCATACAATCATTTTGTTGTGCAATTTACAATGATTGTTTCTTATTTACTAGTCACTACTTCTTCTTCTCCTCTTTCTCCTTCTTCTTTCTCCTCCTCCTCCTCTTCTTCCCCTGCCTCTTTCTCCTCTTCCCCTTCCTTCCTACCCATCCTCTTCTCACAGGAGTCTTGCATACTGTACAGGAATCGCAACCTCTTGGCTTCAGCTGATCTTCCTACCTCAGCATTCTTACAAGCCATTTCTTTTGCTTTCCTTCTTTCTTATTTTATTATTTTTGCAGTGCTGAAGACAGAACCCAGGGCCTTGTGCATGCTAGGCAGGCATTATACACCCGAGCTACATGCCCAATCCTTAAGTTTTTGGCGACAAGATCTTGCTATGGTGGCTCAGTCTGGCTCTGAACTGTAGACCCTTTTGTCTCCGTCTCCTCAGCGCTAGGATTACAGGAGTGCACCACCATGCCTGGCGCCCTAGCGGCCACTTCTTATTGGAATAATTTTCATCATTTATAAGAGCATTGTGAGAAAAGCAGTATTGTTCCTCTTTTCACAGATAAAGTGAATTGAAAGCCCCAGGGTTGAACTTACTGGTTCCAACAATTAATAGAGAGGAACTAATTTTCCAAAAAAAGGAAGATTGTTCTCTGTAGTTTTTACCTCATTTTCAGGAGAGAGAAAAAAATTGACATTATCTCTTTCTCTCTGTGTTATTCAATAGCTTCTGAAAACACTTTTTTTTTTCTGAGACAGGGTTTCATAGAGTCTGCACAAACCCTGTACTTACTATGTAGCTGAGGATGGCTTTGAACTTCTGATCCTCCTAGTTCTACCTCCTGAGTGCTGAGATTACAAATGTGCATCACCACCTCTGGTTTCTGTGTTCTTAACCGCTGAGCCATCTCTCCAGCTTGCAGCTGTCTCTAACTCCAGTCTAAGGAGACTCAAAGTTCTCTTCTGGCCTCCGTGGGCACCAGCCACACACACGGTACTCAGATATACATCCAGGCAAAGACTCATATACATAAAGTAAAAATGAATAAAATCTAAATAAAATTAAAAAACCGGCACTTTCATACATTCCAGTGATTTTTATGCTACCTTGTTAACAATGGGATCCTTCTGTCACTCAGTTTCCCCATCTGTGCACACTTGAATCTCGTTTCTGCCACACTTGGCACCCAGGAGCTGGTCTTTGAGATTCAGGGCAGTTCTTCTGAACTCTGCCTTCCATCTCACCATTGGAATATGGGGATTACATATTGACATCATGGTATCTTGGCTTTTTAAATGTGTATTCTTGGGCTTGTGTAGCTAACACTTATACCCACTGAGCCATCTTGCTGGCCCTATTATTAATTTTCACACATGGAATAACTTCAGAGCGAGCTGTACTTTGATACCCATTTATAGGCACCATGTAATAAAAGTTTGCGCCACATAGATGGAAAATGTCTTTGGCCTCCAGTCTTTAAAACAGTACAACAACAAGAAGATTTGGGGCAGTGGCGAAACATTCAAGAGTTGTTCCCATCGAAACTGGGAGCACATCCAAGAGGGAATGGGAAGAGTACATGTAAAATGCCATTTCTCATTCTTTTCTGAAAATATTTTGCATCTAGAATATTTGCAGGTCTCTGCTCTAGGCACACTTAATGGTTTACTGGTGGAACAGGATGTTGGACTCACAGTGGTTCTGTTTTCTCAAGGGCTGGTAAAGATATGTGCTTAGCTTATCCTAAGATATTGTGTGGCTCCCTGAATAGATAAAAGGTGTACCTTTTGCCAAAAAACAAATTTCACGAGACTATTCACTTACTATGCAGAGAAACTGGAAACATAGGTAGAGTAGAAAACAGTTTGTCCTTCTTAAGGTTCCATGGAAAAGAAAAATCTTTACTGCCACTGGCCCCAAGTGAAAGATTGAAATGGACAATATGAAGCAAGTTAGGCTGCATGGGATAGAAATATGGTGCCCCATATTTTAGTCTGGAAAGTACTGAGAATAGGTCTGAGAGAGAGAGAGAGATCAAGTAATCCTTATCTAGAGTACATGCCAGGATTGACACTCTGGCCCTGGAACCAGAGAATGCTCTCTCTCTTTCTCTCTCTTGTGTGTGTGTGTGTGTAAGCACACATGCACATATGAGTGTTCAAAGGGAATGTTTGTCTAACCAAAGGAAATGTATGTTTGAAATCAGTAGTTAGGGGTTTTTCCAAACTTAACGAGGTATGATTCCTAGATTTTATATTTCTGACAATCTCTGCTTCCAGATTTATTGTGTTGGACAAACCTCTGGAATAGCTTCCCAGATCACAGATCAATGTAAGTTTAGGATCCTATTGGTCAAAACTGGGGTGAGTAATTTGACCTTTTTGTCTCTTAGTTTCTTTGTCTCTGGATGGTGGATGACAAGAATAGTCCCTACATTACAGGGTCACTTTGGAAAGGTTAGGTATCAGTTAATATGTGCAAAGGTTTAGCATAGTCATTGGCAACCTTCGCCATTAGTCCTGTGTGTGAACATTTGAAAATGTTTTACATTATGTAGGTAGAAGCAAATATGAATAAACTCCTTACTTTTTATACAGATGCTAGCTCACATATATATGTATATATACACACACATATATGAAATATAGTTTCCCTTCTTTTTAAAAAACTTTTTTGAACTTAAAGATACATGGATTAATTTCTACATGAAGAACTCTTCATTTTTAAAAAGTTGTATAATATTCCCCTCTTCGGATGTACCATAATTTAACGACTCTTTTTCTCTTGATGAATACTTATTTAGGCTGTTTGAAATCTCTCCTAAACCATTTGTGTGATGCTTTTAAGTCTCAATTACTGGATGAAACCCTCTGCGTGCAACATTTTTATAACACGTTCCACAGGAGAGGAGAGCAGGGGACGTTCCTTGAACCCTCTCGTGATCTTTTCCCTGTTCCCAGCAGGTAAACCACAGCTGGTTGAAGCGTGTATGGAATTTGTGCTTTGTATTATTAGCCTGCATCGGATCACATTGCCATATACTTCTGCCACGGTGGAGTGAAACCAGAAAGCAGCCATCAAGGAAGGAGCAGCTGTCAGACACGATCCAGGATGAAGCCCTTTTCCAGCAGAGTGACAACTCGCCAGTAGAGGGCTCCCTCCTTTTGGGAAAAATAATGTCTTTGGGGAAAATAATTTTCAATTTAAAACCCAGGCATGGACTGTGGTGCTCGTCTTCTTTGTAGGTTATTGCTGTGCCATTCCACGGAAGAGCTAGGGCTTAGCTCATCACTGTGTGGTGTGATTCTGTCTTTGGGTGTGCTGGTGTATATGTAGCCATGGGGAGAAAGAGCCTGGCCTTCTCAGGTTTTAGAGGAACCAGACAAGGGCACTGTGGTCCCTGCCGTCCCCTGTGTTGTAGTATTTGTAGTCGTATGCATATCCCAGGTTATAGCAGGGTGTATTCCTGGGGGTATGCTTGTAAAACATGCTGAGAGCGAGTTTAACCCCATTGGTGAACTCCTCTTCATGTAAGTGGGTAGACTCTCTCCCAATGCGAGAAAATTCTTATTATCACTTCAGAAAGGATCAGCTTGACCGTGTCTTCGGGGACAGTCTGGTGAGGTGGAGCTGAGTTTGCCTCTCCTCACGGTCTGGTCTGTGGTGTTCTTTCTGCCCTCTCCTTCAGTAAACCGAGGCTTGAGGAGTGCAGATCACCCAAAGTCAATCAGCAAGTGCCCGCTTACGAGGGAGCTCATAGGTTCCTGAGCAGAAATGGCACTGCTAACTATGTACCTATGGGTTTCCCACAGCGGTTCTCAATCTGTGGGTCGCGACCCATTCATAGGCATCCCATGTCAGATAGCCTGCATATCGGCTATTCCCATTCCATTCCCAACAGTAGCAAGATCATGGTTATGAAGTAACAACGAAAATAATTTCACCGTTGGGGGCCACTATAACATGAGGAACTGTATTAAAGGGTCACAGCATTGGGAAGGTTGAGAACCACGGCTCTAGCGTATCTCCCTTCCTGTAGGCTCCAACCACTTGTCCTTGTCTGAGAAGGTCAAGGTCACTGGCCTGGCCCCAGCGAGGAAGCTTCCCCTCTGCTTCTCAGTACAGTGTTCTCAAGACAGAGGATGTTCATGGATTTTAAGTTTTCCACTCTTCAGGGCATACCCTGGCTAATATGGAGCAGAGCTCCAAATACACAGAAGGCACAGAATCTGCTTCCCTGAAAATGGCGTGTTCCTGCATGGAGTCATTGGCACAGGTGTGCAGTGCACCTGAAGCCATCCTGTGAACGCGTGCGTGGAAAGGCTGGGGCTGGCTGGCGTCCCTCGGGTCAAAGCTGCCTTTCCTGTCTTATTTGGGATTAAGAAAGAAGGAGCAGAGAATGCAGAGTAAGGTGAGGTTCCCTGTTCAGATGGGGGGCAGCTGACAGCTAGAGGAACTTTTAACAGCTCTCTGCATAATCTTGCAGAGGGAGGACACAGGCTAATGGAACTGATAAGGAATAACCAAGTGAGATAACCTTTCTGTTCTTTTAAAGCTAACTCAACAGGCGACCTTCCCAGAGTTTGCGTTTGAGGAATTTTCTTTGGTTGTTGTGTAGATTACCTCATTTCTATTCCTAGTGTTAGGCACCTGCTAAGCGTTCGCCGGTAACATTTGTTAGTTCAAATCTCTCTAGGGTTGCAATAAAATGACAGGCAAGTTTCTAACTGAAAAGAAACGATTCATGGGACCGGTGTGAGGAAAGGGGGTTACAGCTGGCTCCCACCCCCCAGGCTTCGAGAATCTACATTCATACTTGACTTCAGGGAAGTTTGCATTTCTCCAGAATCATTAGGAGGGTTTGCTGAGCTCAGCGCAGAGCCCCTCCCGGAGCTCCTTATTCGTTAGGTTTGGAGTAGGTCCTGCAGTGTTTAACAAGTTTCCTGGGGTTAATGATGTTTCTGGTATGGGGGCTGTACTTTAAAAATTATTGGTTTAGTTATTGTAAGGCTGAAAAGTCTGAGAAAGCAGAAATATGGATCCTTTGTGAAGCTGGGTTCAGATTCTTCTAGTGCTCCCAATTACGTGATCGTGGCTAAGTTCACTTACCTTCCCTGCACTTCCATTTTCCCATCTGAAAAACAGGGACCATAGCTCCTAGTTCATAGGGTTGTGGGCATGCAACTGCATGTAACTGGTTTAGCACATATATGTACTATATTATATTGATGCATAGAATATCTGTAATGAAGTGCTAAGGATGTAGCTTGTGTGATAAAGAGCTTGTCTAAGGTGTGAATTCCTGCTTTTGTTCCCTAACACCACATAAACATGGGTATTGGTGCTGCATGCCTGTAATCCCCCTACTCAGGAAGTAGAGAAAGGAGGACCAGAAATTCAGGGCCATCATTATCAACATATTGAATCTGAAGCCAGCTGTGATACATGAGATCTTGTCTAAAAATAGCCAAAAACCCAAATTAAAACCACCACAACAAAACAAAACAAAAATCCAAAAAATTAAGCTATAATGAACAGCTATTTATTAAAATATTTTTGTACATCTTTGAAGTAGTTTGTTATGTTTACTAAAAGTAGATTGAAACAAAATTAATTAAGCATAAAGCATAGGCACTTTAAATAAGTGTGCGGTGGTGGTACTTTTCCCCCCAACATAATATTTTTTATTGATTATTTTGGAATATCACATAATGCACCCGGATCACACCCATTTCCCAGTCCTTCCAGGCCCAAGGCAGTAGTACTTTATTAAATTAAAGAAATTTCCTGAAATGAAGCATAGCTTTTGTATTATCAGCCTTTGTTATTCCTGAAGTTAAGAGAGGTCAAAAGTCTCTGAGCGGCAGTTCTGAGGAGGCAACAACATCAGAATAAAGATTCATGGAAGCGCCACCAGAAGCTTCCGAAACTGTGGGACTCGAGACTTTGCCGGCTATAGGAGTAGGCAAAGCGGCTTTGAGTTTTAAAATTTTCTTTTGAGATTCCCACCCTTTGTAACATCGACTCCCTTCCTGGCCTGCCTTTGGTGAAGGCCATGGATCTCTAGAAGGCAAACGGTATTTTCTAGGCATAATAGCATGAACCCAATGATATGCTTTGACTCTTTCAGATTAGATTATGTGAGATTAGGTAGGTGTTACCTCAGAAAATGCAAAGCCTTGCCCTGAGGGAACAGGACACAGGCAACTGGCTCTGAGCCAAGATTTGGGATTTGGGGCTCTGTGGGGACATGGACTGCCTAGGGCCCTGGGGGGCAGGAGAGAACTGCTTGTCAGGGGTTCAGTGCCGGCTGGCTCTGCTGGTAGAGTCCTGAGAGCCTTAGATTGCATGTGGTTTCTAATGAGGTCATGCTGTGTCAACTGCCTTGTGCACTGAAATGGAGGGAGATGGCGCTGGCTTTGGGGGTTTGGAACCCTCAGTTGTACCGGCTCTTCTTGGGGCTGCTGCCCACAGTGTGAGGGGAGTAAAGCTGAGTTCGAGGAGATAGTGTTAAGCCTTGCTTTGGGGCACACAGGTAGCAATAACCAGAGAGTTTGTCTCCTTCTCTGTTTCTAATGATGACTAAGTCACCTGCAGCAAACATTACATCAGCTTTATCCTAATATCACGGGAAACCCTGTAACATAAGGCTTGCTGGAGAGCAAGCTGTGACTTTGTTTCATTTTAATATTTGTGCTGACTGGGAACCTTTAAACAAACTCACGGGAGGTTTTTAGCGACCTTTTTCTGGCTAACCTATCTGATGGATTAGTGCGTGGAGCCTGCTCTCTGCTTTAACAGCAGCATGTGAGGTTTGTTTAACTCATGACAACACCATGCATTCCTTCTCACTGTTAAGTGGGAGGTCCTAGGGAGGATCCTGGCGACCCTTTCAAGCCCTTGGGCTTTGCTGCAGGTTGGTCTAACCTGACAGGGTTCCTGGTTCTTCTGCTAGCTCTTGGCAGCCCAGTGGCCTTTCCCTTTGAATGTAAAGGAAACTAATGTCCACTTGCAGTAGCCTGTGACAGTACAATGCTGTCAGATGGGTTGGTTGATGGGACAAAGCAAAGACAAGGCTAAGCTGCGGTCCGGCTGGTCAGCCCTACCCTATCCTCATTTGGCAAAGAGTGGGCATGAATAAAGGGTGGGCAATCTCTGTGGCCAGTACCCTGACCCACATGAAGTCTGTGGAGGTCGATCAGCACTGTGGCCTGGGGGGAGGATGCAGTGGGCAGGGAAGTGGTGGTAGGGTTGAGGACATGCTGGGATTGTTCTCAAGGCCAAGTGCTATAATTCTGTGTATGTATGAACAGTATATTTACAGAAAATGTGGACTTTCGAAATAATAAGTAAATAAGAGGATTAGAGAAATTGAAGATATTTGAAAACTTTATTTAGTAGCTCCTGATATGTTGATAATATGTGTTATGATGTTATAGGATGGTACTATACTTATTAAGTCACTAAAATTAGATGACTTTAAAGCATACAATACACATGTGTATGTATGTGACTACAGTCCCGCAAAGGAACATATCAGTCATATAATTACTTTTTTGTGGCAGAAGTATCTAAATTAATTTGCTGTATTAGCAGATTTGCCATATACCGTATTATAACTACAGACTCATGCTGCTCTCTAAGTTTATTCAAATTACCAACCACCTGCTACCTTTGTTCTCTATTTTCACGTTTCCTCTGCCTCTCCCAAGCATGGTTCTGCTTTCTACTTCTATGGATTTGGTTCTGTCTCCTTGTCTTCTTCTCTCTTCCTTTCTCCCTCTCTTTCTTTTCTCCTTCCTTCAAGTGTAAGCAAGTTTGCAAAGTACCTTTCTTTCTGTGTCATGGCTTGTTTCATTCAGCATAGTATTCCCTGGGGTCATCCATGGCCCGTATGGTGAGATCCTGAGCACTGTTTAAGGAGTCCTATGAGCACGCTTCCCCAGGCCTGTCAGTGAAGCCCCTGTTACCTCTGGAGCTATGGACTTAGAGTTGGTGCTTAGCTCTAGCAGGCAGTCGACAATGCTCTGGCTAACTCTTATTTTCTGGATCATTTCCAGGCTTAAAAGATGAACTTTTTTCTAGGTACATTTGCACATTATGCTGTAGATGCTGTTACAACTCACGCTCCACTTTGGGCAGAGCCTACTTTGGAGTCTGGATTTACTACAGAGATGAGTATTCAGGGTTCTGTTGGAGAAATCTTTTAGAGCAACAGTTCTCAACCTGTGGGTCATCATGACCCCTTTCAGGGGGGTTGAATGGTCTTCTCAAAGGGGTCACCTAAGACCATCTGTTTATCAGATATTTGCAATACAATTCATAACACTAGCAAAATTACAGTTATGAAGTAGCAACAAAAATAGTTTTAGGGTTGGGGTCACCACAACAGGAGGAATTGTGTTAAGGGGTCACAGCATTAGGAAGGCTGAGAACCACTGTGTTAGAGGAACCTAAGGCAATTCAGTTGAGGTTTTCACGCACGTACTTCTTAGTACAGAAGGGTCTCATAGCATGTTTCTATTCCTTATTGATTCTCTCTTCCAAAGTAATCTTTTTCATGTAAAGCAGAAAGGCTCGTTTTTCTTTTGTCAAAAGAACAAACATGTCCTACATATTGTGGTGAGGAAAAAGGCCAATGGAACTGTCTTCTGTTGCTTTTTCAGGCTGAAATTCTTACTGATGGGAGAGGTAGAATTCATGGAGTTTGAGGAAAGTTTTTAATAGTATTTTTTAATGCAAAAGAGGGGCCCACTCCAAGCTCAAATGCCATTTATTCCTTCTTGTCTTCCTGGCCTCCTAAGATCTCTCTCAATCCTTATCCTCCTAAAATCATCGTGATTGATTCTGCAGAAGCTCAGAGAAGTACCTTGGCCAAGGTGCTCTAGGACAAGAAATGGGGGATGACTGTTCCTTCTGTTACCCCAGGCCTCCCCACATGATCCTTTTGTGTGACTCTTCTCCTCCTGTCCATGCCTTGGCTGTCCTGGCATGAGCCTGCTTCCTCCTGCAAACTTCTCACCAGGTGCCATGCTCCTCCTGGATGTTTGCATTTTTAGACGTTGCCCCATCTCCTGCTTCTTCAGGAAAGATCGACTTCTTCTCCCTAACTCGGTTGTGACCCTTTTCTTTCGGGATTTGGCGCTGCTGTCTGTGAGGGGGGCAGCTGACAGGTACTATCTTGCTCGTTGCTTCCTGTTTGCAGAAGCTTCTTCACTAGAAGTTAGGAGTCCAGCTCTAAGACTTAAAGATTCAGAGAGGTGGGAGCTGGAGATGGCTCAGAGGTTAAGAGCACTAACTCCTCTTCTGTAGGTCCTGAGTTCAATGCCCAGCAACCACATGATGGCTCACATCCATCTATAATGAGATCTTGTGTCCTCTTCTATCATGCAGGCAGAACACTGTATACACAATAAATAAATAAATAAATAAATAAATAAATAAATAAATAAATAAATAAATAAATCTTTAAAAAAAAGATTCAGAGAGGTTCTGGGTAGGCGGAGAACCCTGGGCTCCTTAGACACAAATTCTTAGGACATTTGCCCTGAACCTGTGGCATGTCATTCCAGTCAGAGCGCCCAGGCTTCTGCTGCTCTCTCTTGCCTCGTCCCTGATTCTCATCCTCACCACATAATAGGTGTGAGACCTCGGAGCAGAACTTGTCTCTGCATCTGTTTTCTCAGCTGTAAAGCTGTAAAAAAATGGATCGATGATAACTGATCTGCAAAGATTTGTTGTGAAGATTCGGTTAGTTGATATTTTATAGAAAAACATCAGACTAGTAAAGCCTTCATCTTGGTTAGCACCCACCTTTCTTTTAAATTCAAAAATTAAAAAATATTTATTTTATGTACATAGTGCCTTCAATACACATCTGTGCATCACACAGGTACCTGGTGCCTGTGGAGGTCAGAAGAGGGCATCATATCCCTTGGGACACTAGTTACAGACAGTTGTGAGCTGCTGTGTGGGTACTAGAAGAGCAACCGATGCTCTTAACTGTTGAGCCATCTCTCCAACCCTCTTTTAAACTCTAATTTTATTACTTATTTTTTTTGAGGGATGTGTGTGTGTGGGTGTGCACACATGTACATGTGTTCATGTTTGTGAAAATGCCCATACACATGTATGTGCAGGTATGTGGAGGCTAATGTCAACTTCTGATTGACCTTGTTTTTTGAGACAAGGTCTCTTATTGGCCTGGGACTTGATTGGGTCAAATTGACTGGCCAGTGAACCCCAGGGATTCTCCTGCTTTTGCCTCCCTAGTGCTGGTATTACAAACATGCCTGGCTTCCTGTCTTTCATTTCTCTCTCTCTCTCTCTCTCTCTCTCTCTCTCTCTCTGTCTCTCTCTCTTTCTTTCTCTGTCTGTCTCTCTTTCCTTTTTCTTTTTGGTTTTTTGAGACAGGGTTTGTCAGTAGCTTTGGAGCCTGTCCTGGAACTAACTCTTGTAGACCAGGCTGGCCTTGAACTCACAGAGATCTGCCTGCTTCTGCCTCCCGAGTGCTGGGATTAAAGATGTCTGTCACCACCATCTGAGTTCTTTTTCTTTCTTTCTTTCTTTCTTTCTTTCTTTCTTTCTTTCTTTCTTTCTTTCTTTCTTTCTAACTTTAGATCTGAGCACTGTATCTACATAACTCCTGCCCCTCCCTCCCTTCCAACTCCTCTCATGACCTCCCTCCCAAATTCATGACCCCTTCTTCTTTGTTATTATTATCTATATATGCAAATGTATATGTATGCACACACACACACACACATACAACCCACTGAGTTCATTTAGCCTTGCTTGTATGTACACGTGTCCAGGACTGACCACTTGGAATGGGACAGCTATGCAGGAGCTTGTCTCTGGAGGAAGCTGATTTCCCTTCAGCAGCCATTGTTACTTGTAGCTCTTCATCTAGGTCTGGGACCTTTCAGAATTTTCCACATTGGTGTGCTAATTGATAGACTGGTCCTGTTCAGCATGCCTGGCTTTCCAGTGTGGATTCTGGAGATCGAATTCAGTTCCTCATGCTTTCGTGGCAAATACAGTACTGACTGAGCCGTCTCCACAGCCCTGCTTTCTATATTTCTTGATGAAGGCCTTAGAGACAATTTAAAAAAAAAAAAACCAATAAACAACCAGTAGATACTCTTTTAAACCTAGTCTACCCAATGAGGCACTCAAACCTCTTTATATGTTTTACCTCAGTGTTCTGAAGTACATAGTGATTCTTCATCGTCCCCGGTCCTGGGTCTTCAATGCCTCCCCTATACCCCTTGCTAGGAACTGAATGCAGGCCTGGTGCACATTCTAGGAATGTGCTCTACCACTGAGCCACACAACTGGGTGCTTTGGATGGTACTGGTTTGGGGGCCTTTTCCAGTCTTCCTGCGGTACCGTCTCACTTGCCTTTAAGGCTTACTTCATGGAGGTCATCTTGCCCTCAGCGCTACCGTAGCTGGATCCCGACTGTGATAACACCTGCTTTGTGTACGTCAGGAATTAGAATGAGGCCCAAAGGTGATGATTTCCATGATGAGCGTGCTGGAGAAGATGGGCTGCATCCACAGGGGTTATGATGATGATGGTGCTTTTCATTCCTGGCCGGTCTTCAGATGACTAAAAATATCTACCAAGTCTGGGCCTTCTCAGCATAGTTTTATCTCTCTTGGACTCCCCCATGCTGGCCCAGAAGCCTGACAGTTTAAGCAGCTGAAGAATTTGCTGGTAGACAGCACTGTTAGGGGGTGGAGAAGCCTGGGTAATGAATTACCTTCTTTAGGGCCCCGACGGGAAATCTGGTACCCTGGAAAGTGTTAATTTACTTCACTTGAGTGAATGCGTTAGACCCAGCAAGCATTTCATTTGCCCAGGCAGCCTATTGTGATGATGACATTAAATAATCATTATCATTACGTGGAAATCCTGTCACCTTGGGGATTTAGAAAGCGTTTCTCAAGTCACATACACACAAGCAACCCAAATGAGCAGAGTGTGAAGAAAACATTTGTTTGTAATTGTCAGCATTTGGCAAAGTCGGGAGATGAAAGAATGAAATGAACTATGGCTTTGGATTCCTTCCAGTGTTTTTTTTCCAACCTCAAACCATTGGAGATGAGGGAGGGAAGGCTTCCTGTCCTGGACCATGCACTCTAGGGAGGAGGGCAGGAGTCTTCAACTCCCTTACCCCTTGGTCCAGGAAGCCATTTCAAAGGGAGCTGTCTCCAGGGAAAAGCAAGAGCCCATTGGCCAATATTTATTTATAGTCTTATACCCTGTAAACTTGTCTTCTTTTTAAAAATTAAGAGCAAAAAAGCATTTCGGTTCTTGTTTGCTTGGACCACCTCCAAACAGCCCTATCTGCTTTCTTTATTTCTTATGCGGGTTGCTCAACATCTGTGGTCTTGACTGAATTGGTTTCATTCCTAGGTCCTCCCTTATTATTAATGTTCATATTATTGGTCAGTTCTTCTATGTTTTCAGTGTCCTTGACAATCTTTTTTTATTAGCTGATCTTTGCAACAGCTCGGCGAGGTGGATCATCATCATGGACTATTTATCTAACACATTGTCCAACATTTTCTTTTGTTGGCTTTTCTTAGGATTTATTGCAACCATTTTACTTTTTCCTTTCTGATAGCCGTTCTTCTCCAACAAACAACTTCCTGCTCTTCCTTGCAGGGCTCCATAAGCCAGGGACTTGTATCATCTGCTTTTAATTCATTCTGGGTTTGGTCCTCCCCTTCCTGGCATCCTCACCCTCCTCCAAGTTATTGTTGCTTCTCCTCTCGATGCAGTTGGAACCCAATTAATGGAAGGCAGGTGTGAGCCATGGGCTTCTTCTTTGCTTTCTTGGCCTCAAGGGCATCTCTGAGTGGCCACAGACTGCCAGTTGTTGCTTCTGTGGCTGGGCATATATTGACTCTATGGTGAGCCACTGGAATGTCAGCCTTGGAACTGGTGTGGTGACAGTTAAGGGCACTGGTCTTGATTAACCAAGAACTAGCCAAGTCATCTGAAAACTCACCATCATTACCATCCTCATCACAAGAAACCCATTGACTACAGTGGCTGCCCCTCTCAGTCCTTCTTACTACTGCCATTAGATCTATCTTATTATGTTTCCAATTGTGCATATATTCCTAGACATCTTTGATGGCTGGGAACTTACCAACAAGTAGGGTCCCCAGAAAATCAGTTTTAGCATTGAGTTCTTGACCATCTTCTTTCTCTTCTCTGTATATCAGTCTGTCTTTACATTCCTCTATTGTGTTTCTACCTATTACAACTTGTTTTTCTCACCCATCATCCTCCAAGGGAAGAGACTGTATCTTATAGCATGTTCATTTAAATAAACAAGAATTTTTTTTATAAATTATAGAGTGTTTTACAAATCAATGAGGATTTTATAAGTGCAAGTTTGAAAATTATACTTGTATTCGTTTATGTATACAACAACGAAGGATAGATTTGAATCCTGTTTCAATGGATAAGAAATACTCATCTTTCCATTTCATAAAACAATGATAGTGGCAATTAGTCCATATTTTAAATTAAAATCGTTGGCCATGCTATTTGACTAGTTTCTGATTATGACCTGCCTTTGGGAATTGATTGAGGTCAGCAGTAGATAAAAACATAATGCTCAAATATCATGTTCTGTGTTATACCATAGCTAAGCCAATAGAGTAAGATTGGCTAAAACAATCAAATAGAGTCATAGGGTTGAAAATGGCTCAGTGTCCTAGAAATCTCTCCCCTGCCCCCACCTTATGGAACCGGGAGCTTCAAAGAAGGATAAGATTCCCACCTTTCTCCCCGTGCACCACCTCTTGGCGTGCTGTTCCAAAACAATGGACTGGTTGTTTAGGCAGAATAAGCATTAAAATGAATGGTTAAAAAATAAACCTGAGTGGACTTTTGACAAAGGCAGTAAATTCAGACATAGAGAAGAAGCGAGTGTGGTAATGCACGTGTGTGTGGCAATGCACGTGCGTGTAATGTATCTGGGAGGCGAAGGGAGTTTGAGTTTGAAGTTTGAAGCCAGCTTGCATGGTGAAACAAGCTGCGAAGAAGCTTGAGATACGTGATGAGACAGTCTGTCTGTCCATCCCTACCTCTCTCTATATCTTTGTGAATTTACTACACTTCAGGTTCTAAATATATAAGTACTGTGTGAACGAATGAAATTAGCCTTAATCTGACTGCCCAAAAGTTTAATATCTGCGGCGGGGGGGGGGGGGGGAGAAGGCCCTGGGAATGACTTTATTGGCTTTTCTCCAAGATACTCTGAGATCAATTAGCTAGAGGGGAAGAACTCTGAGCTCATGCCAAATTCACTTACAAGAGCAGCTTTTGATAAAAGCTCCGTTCTGTTATCAATAACCCCTCAACTCTCACCACCCTCACAAACAGCTTCTGAAAAAGCAAAGTGCATTGAAGTCAGAAGCTGACTAACTGCGTGAGGATACAAACCAGCTTACTAACTTTAGGTTTGTCAAACGAAGCTGGCATGGTAAGATTCTGGCTTCTCGTGTGTATGATCATCTCTGGTCACTGGCACACTTGTTGGCTTTTGGATATAGCGATTCTCATAAGTCAGTGGCTGCAAGCCCACAGAGCCTTCTTCCTTCCTTCTTGCCTGCCTTCCCGTACCCTATTTCCGCTACTGATGCTGGGTTTTTCATGACTTGTCTCTTTACCTGGCAGGGACGAGTTAGCAGAAGAATTTTCTTCCCTTTGCTTCTTTGGGTGCTGAGGATTTGAGCTAATTGGGAATTGAAAGGAAGAAAGAGTCAAACAGAGGAGTCTGGGCAGGGAATAGATTTTTTTCCCTGTCCCTCTGAGGATTTGCCACAAGCAGATATAAAGTGTCTTTCCCACTCAAAACTACCTCTGAGCCTTTTCACAAATCAATTAGCTGCTGGCAGGGCAGAGAGCACAGGCAGAATAAGGCGTGTGGTGACAGCCAGAGACCCTGGCTGCACTCTCTCACAGGCATGCTGTCCTTGATCATTAGATAAGCACAGTGACACTTCATCCCTGGTGACTGTTCCCATTATAGTCAGAACTTCAGAGCAAGGGTGCAGCTCGTGGGGGCTTGCTCTGCTCCATTAATAAACAAACGCCATGGAGAAGAGATTGGGGGATAGGGAGGCTGGCTCTCCCTTCCACAAGCAGAGCCAAGAAAAGGGAAATAAAAAGGAATCATTTTTTATTTGCTTGCTTTGACTCCAGGACATTCTTGTATTGTCTGGAAGGTTTTGTCATTGGCCGAAGCAACAAAAGCCTGCAGAAGATTCCTAATTCTGAGAAGATGGAGCTCTTGACAGGAAATCCCCTAAGCTTACAAAGTAGGTGCGACATGCCTCCCGCCAGCTGCACAGCAGGCAAAGCCTTCAGCATATGCCTTTGGGGCCTGCGAGGTACAGGCTGAGGGCGGAATCTGAAGAACACCTAAAAATGTGTCCAACTGAGCTGTCAGATAGTCAACTCCGCAGGAACAAATGGAGGTTCTAAAATATATGCCTCATGCTAGGAACATTTTTGGAACTTAGAGTTCCCAGTCTATGATAGGGCCAGATAGATAGACGGGCCGAGAGCAGAAGATGGGAGAACAGGGGGTCCTGGCAGTAGGCTCCAGGGGAAAGGTTAGCCTGGACCGTCAGGAGATTTGGAAGGTTTCACAGCAGCCAGCAAGGGAGAGGCTGGAGAGAAAGCTGCATCTTATATAATAGCTGAGAGTTCTTATCTAGCTCTTAGGAACAAGCTGGGGGGGGTGGTAGGCGGCAACTATTCTGGTCTTTGGTTTTGCAATCTTCAAAGCCGAGGTGCAGGGGAGTGAACTGGTTTGCCTTAGCCCACTTAGCCAGATGTGCTCACGAAGAGTCCTCCTGGGCTGCCCCTCGGCAGATTCTTCTCAAGCATCTGTCCTCGAGCGTGGCGATTTACAACGTGCGCTCCCGCTCTCCTGCCCCGCCCCTGGAGAGGGGTTTGGCAGCATGACCGAGGTTGCCAGCCCTATCCGGTTCCCTAAACCTGACCTTCAGTTCTGGCTTATGAGGGGGTCTGGGAAGTTCCTTAATTTCACGGTGGCCTCAGTTTGCGTCTCTTTAAAATGAGGATGACAACAGTCATAGCAACTTGTTCTGAAAAACAAAACAAAACAAAACAAAACATGAGCACGTCACACATGCCCATATTGACAGGTATATAACCATACATGCCACACAACACAGACACACAACACACATATGTACCTATAAACAACAGCAAACAGAAAACCTTCCAGTTCACCAACAGGAGGCAGGGGTTGTGGGCAGTCCATGAAGAGGACATACTCTTACAGTGTTGCGGATGATACGGGAATGATGGGGAATGACTGTGGAAGCTGAGCATGTGGGAGAAAGCCTGGATATTTTAGCAAGTGGAGTTCAACTTTGTTCTTCATTTTTCAAATAGAGGTAGGAGTTTTACTCCATGCCTAATTCTTCCGTTATAGCATGTAATCTCACTGACTTTGGAGAGCTGAATGAGAATCATTCCGATTTCCTACTCTTCATTCCCACTCTCTGGGCTGGGTTGCTCTGGAGGGACAGAATTGTTAAAATCAAATACACATTAAAAGGGGATTTTTAAGACTGGCTTATATGATAGGGTCCAGCACTGGCTGTCTTCACACTGGACAGACTCAGAACTACTGGATGGTCCACGTGACTGGGTGTCCATGTGGCTGGATGGTCACATGACTGGATGTCCACGTGACTGGGTGCCTATGTGGCTGGATATCCATGTGGCTGGATGGTCACATGACTGGATGGTCACATGACTGGATGTCCACGTGACTGGATGTTCATGTGCCAAATGTCCACATGGCCGGATGCCCATGTGGCTGGATTCTCAGTACACCCCATCTGGCCCTGAAGGCCTGGGGGATTCCTGGAGAGCTGCTTATATTTAGTCCATGTTGGGAGGTCAAAGAAGATAGGTTTTTAAGGCAGTGAAGGATGGCAGTGGCCACAGAAGCGGCAATGCCAGAAGAAGGCAAACATGGTTGATGAATTTGCCAGCAAGATGTTAAGGCAACCTAGTAAAAAGCAAAAAGTTTCCCCTCACACCTCATTCTTTCCACTTTAATTATTCTAATTAAGAAAAAAAATCCCTCATAGGAGTCTCCTTAGCTTATGGGTGAGTCTAGATCTATTAATCCTTAAATGCCATCTTTCCCTTTTCAGTGGGGAACACGAGATCAGTTTTCATCGTATCAGGAAGCATAGGATAGTTAGGACCCAAGGCTTCTGGTTCTACCTCAGCAGCACTGTTTACTGATGACAAAGTTGAGGGTCAGAGATGCGGTCTCCTGACTCTGAGTCTGATGTTCTTTAAACCCTTCTCTCACAGAAGTGACTGTACACTCTGAAGCTTGGTGATCATGAGGGTAATAGTCAAGGAGGGACAAGGGGCATCAGGGGTTAAAATAAGCCCGTTAAAAAGATCACATATATGTGGGTCGGTATTTTAGTATTCTACTTTTGTTTAAATAAGGATCATGAAGTTTGTCTCATTAAAAAAATATCATCATCATTTCTCCAGTCCTAACCTTTGGCCCATTTTAAATAGTAGTCACCAGGGAATGGGTATAAGTAAAACAAACAAACAAACAAACAAACAAAAACAAATGGCAAATCCCAAATAGCTTCTAATTTCCCTTTTTGCTGAGGAGCTCATACCCGGCAAACCACTAGCTTTGAATTGCCATCAGTCATGCTGTTCACATCAGTGGGCAGGAGCAAGCAGTACCTTTCCCTTGACATTGTATAATGTTTGCTCATCACAGCCCTTGTATTTCCAGGAAAATCACCATTTTCTCCATACAGTGGCCTGAAAATAAATCTGAAACATTCCTCTTTGACTTTGGCATTGGCATATGAGGCATTTTTCAGTATTCCTTAAATTTTGATTGCCATTCTCTATCTGACAGTCTGAAGTGCCCAGACAATAAGGCAAATGATTTCTTAGATATTCAGGGAACATCGTATTCAGCCAGGTTTTCTTTCTTCTCCAGAATAATGGGAGAAAACCTTGGCTTGAGTTTCTCTAAACCAGGCAGATCATCAGAATAAACAAAGTGTGGGGATGCATGTGTGGGTGTGTGTTAGCTCTGTTTCATGTTGACATCTCTCTTTTGTCAGGGATACTCTGTGGTAAGGACAAACTCGAATGTCTATTGTACATAAATATCAACAGTCTCAAAATGTGCCTATTTATTGGCGTGCATTATGTGCCAGGTACTTTTTAATAATCTCAGTTATTGTCCTAAAGTCTTAGTGAAAGGAATTTCATCTCCATTTTACAGCCTTGGCAACCTTCAGTAGTTTGTCACGGGTCACATGGGAAGTAAGTGGAAGGCCAAGATTTGAATGGACTGACTGGTTTCATGTTGCTTTTCAAGGCAAAAATTCTTCTCCAAGCCTTACATTTGCCCATGAATACAGAATATTTCTACGTGACAAGATGATGCCTCATATTCATATAAATGCAAGTTATGAGATTACTTAGTAAAGGAAAAGCCTGGGCTAGGTGTTTCCTTGGAAGCCAGGTCAAAATGGTCACAGATGAGATTAACCGCCCACGTGGGAGCAAAGAAGGAAGCTCTGGCGGCAGGTGGCTAAAAGCTGCGGTGTCTCTGAGATACTCAGGGTTAGCCTCTCTGAGACAAGTGTAAGAAGTGCTTAGCCTTAAACTACACAGGGCTTTGGGATGAATGACACCTTCACTCTAGGTTGCTAGCCTTCTTCCCATCATTCTCCACACAGCAGCAAGAACGGACATCGTATGCTGAGCTGCAAATGCCCAGAACACATCAGTGCACCATCTTATTGCACTTAGAATAGAATCCGGAGTTCCGATCTTTGTCAATGAAACTGTCCCAAGAGCTATCCACACACCCTGCCTCCATTCCCATCGAGATTCACTGCGCCTGAGTCGGACCCACTTTCACTGCGGCCACTTGGAGCTCTGAGCAGAACATTTTTGGGAATTAATGCCTCAGCAGGAGGTCCAGCCATCATGGGCAAGTGTTGGTGGACACACGCACGCACACACACGTGCACACACACACGCATGACTTTCTTGACCCTCCCGTGGGAGGGTACTTATGTGTGCTCTATGCCATTTCCAGAGCCCCTGTTGAGGGACTCAGCCACAGGAGTCTGCAACGAGGAAGTGCTCACAAGCGCACCCTGGGCCCCTTTCCTTCCCTTGCAGTCTCACTTTCCTGTTTTTCCTTTTCCTGTGTTTCCTTCAGAATACATTGTTTTGGGTCTGGAGAGATGGCTCAGTGGTTAAGAGCACTGCCTGCTCTTCCAAAGATCCTGAGTTCAATTCCCAGCAACCACATGGTGGCTCACAACCATCAGTAATGAAATCCGGTGCCCTCTTCTGGCCTGCAAGCATATATGCAGGCACAATACTGTATACATAAATAAATCTAAAAATAAAATCTTTAAAAAAACCAAATGGAATACATTGTTTCAAGTCTGTGCTCATACTCTGATTATTGGGACCCCAACATTAGCTAAGGCTCTTGCTGGATATGGTACCGGTACCCCTCTTCTGCTGTAGGAAGTCTTACAGCTAGTGGTTACCCGCCTACTGGGGCATGACCTCTTATACTATATATGCTTATGCAGAGCATGCGTCCGACCTCTTTTCTGGCCTCTCTGTTCCGGTTGTGGATTTCAGTTTCTGTTTTTTGTTCAAGCAGAGGATTCTGATTTGTGAGTTTAACCCTAAATAAATAACCATCTATTTCTCAATTCTGAGCAAGTGTGGGATTTCTTTTAAGTGTCCTTCCACACTCTTCCACCTGCATCCCATACTGTTCTCCCTGGTAAAACTGTTTCTAGCTGCTCTCCGCCGTCGTCTCTCATTCTCTTGAGCAGGGTCTTACCCTGTGTCCCAGGCTGGCCTAGAACGCACGGTCCTCCTTGCCTTCATCTGAGTTCTGGGATTAAAGGCATGTGCTTACTTTTAAACCACTTATTGTGGCATTTTTCTTCCTTCAGAAATAACATGCCTATTGTTTTGGAGCAGGCTGCCAAAAGATGTATTTTCTCAAACATTCTCATCTCCTAGTCTTGTTCTTTTGCACCGATTATGCGTTCCCATGCTTCCTGGGTGTCTCTCCTCACCAGGTTGCCTTTGATTTGGATGGCACCCCTCATAGCTGGCTATCCTGGAAAACAGTTTTTCTGTTTTCCTTTTTCTCTGGCCCCAAACAGAACAGCAGGAGTCACTAGTGAGGGTGCCTGGGGCTGTCCTGCCTTTGTTACAGTGGCCAGCACTATGCCAGGCTATGCGCATTCTCTGCACGGTTTGTACCTCTCTCCTGGATGTCACCAGGATTGAAATCGCGGCTGAAGGCATTAGGAAAGCATGACTCAGGGCTGAGAGGAGGAACATACATTCTGGGGGCTCAGAAGGCCTGACAAACATCAGGGAAACCTTTGAAATTAAGACTATCTTTTCTGAGTTCAGTTCTCAGTGCTCCGTTGTGGGCCCTGTTCCCTAACAAATGTCCTCTCAATCCTGGATAGCTTTCTCTCACAAATATCTGTAAAGGGGACTCTTCCTCTATAGCCTCTGTTTCAGTTTTGTTTGTTACTGTTGTTTAAATGAAGAGACGAAGACGGAATTCTAGACCGCCTCAGACATATATTTTCTATCCTCTCACCAAATAGAAGGGTACAACAAAGGAACATTTTAATTTCAACCACTAACGGAGGCTAAAGAATCCCTTGGGTGAGTTAAAGAATAAGTCACCCCTCTGACTGGAGGAGGCTTTGGAAGGCAGCCTCTGTGCCCTTGCCTGTGCAGGACCCAAGTCGTCCGACTTAGGAGAGAGGTTGCCAGCACTAGTCAATTATAAGTTCTGAGAGTTGGGCCTTTGAACCAGACTCTAGTCCTAGGCATTAGAGCCTGCAAGTTTTTCCTCTTTGAGCTTGATTGAGAGGGGTATCAACACTAGGAACTCACCGTGGGCTGGACGTTTGTGTATTCCCAAATTCCCATGTTGAAATGAACCCCTACTGTAACATTTCACTTTGGAGTCTCAAGATTTAAAGTTTTGCCAATAAACATCGTGTAAATATTTCTTGAGTTGTGATTCTGTGCCTTCCAAATTATGACTACCAGCACACATGAACTGTTGTGCTGATTACACAGGGAACAGCAGCGATGTGTAGTAAGGGCTAATGGCCACTCTGATTTTTTTTTTTCTAAAAAGATTTCTTTCATTTTTAATTATGTGTGCAGATGTGTCTCTGCGTGGATATGTCCACTTGAGTTCAGGATCCCATGGAAGCCAGAGGCCTTGGATCTGTGCGCAGCTGGAGTTCCAGGCGGCTCTGAGCCACTTGATGGGGGTGCTGGGAACCTTGGTGGGTCCTCTGCAAGGGCAGTATATGCTCTTGGCCTCTGAGACGTTTCTCCTGCCCCTGATACTTCCCCTTTGATTTTAATTAATAGCAACAATTCACATATTTAATTTTGTTACTGTTGTTATTTGCGTACAATGTATGCATATGAATGCAGGTGTGTGTACCATGCCATCTATGTAGAGATTGGATGCAACTCTAGGGAGTAAATTCTGGCCTTCTACGGTAGGATCCGGGGATCAAACTCAATTGTTAGGCTTTCACTTCACTGGTCCCTGAGCTTTTGTCCAGGTAGGGTGTTCCTTCCCTGACGTCTTCAAAACTGATCTTAGAGCTGTGGAAGCTTGACTCACTCTCATTTGAAAATTCCTTCCTTTTTATTTTTTGCTAGGGTCTGAAACAACTCAGTGAGTAAGGAATTTCTTTGAGAACAAAAGAAAAGCAACAAAAGCAAACACTTAGTCCTTTTTAATAAATTAGCCTTCATAGAAGAGCGATAAAATGGGCATGGGTTTAGATCTGTGGGGCAGTTATTAAGTATTGAAGACTGAATCCACCTTCTTTGGGCTCAACTGGAATTGAGATTACAATGTCTTCAACAATAGCTAACTCCCCATTCTGTGGCCTCTACACCTCCCACTACCCACCATCTGCCGCACACTGCTGAAACAAACACTGTCATTCATTTAGTTAATTATTAAATACTCGTCAAACACATATCCCATTATGCACAGAGTCATCACATTCTATAACTCCAAGTAGGAGACAGTCTAAGAGCTTGTATGCAGAGACAACTTGTGTGAAGAAATGAGATCAAAAGAATATGGCCTCTCAAACAAGCAGGAAAATCACCCTTCATAGAAGATGGCGCCTTATGTTTATTGCATTGTTTCTATAATGGGACTGATGATTTGTGCTGAATAATTCATGCTGTTTTGCCCACGTCCCTTGGAAGCACTGGTATTTCTGAGGGACAGCTGGCTAAGGTTATGGTGCAGGCTGTTGCCACATACTTGCATGTTGCCAAATGGCCTTTCTGGGTGGTTTGGGTGGGGGGAAGGGAGTGCAACATTTGAAAGAACTGGCTGTGAAATTAAGCAAGCTTGGGTTCAAATTCCAGCTCTACTCTTTGACCTGGGCAAGTAATTCCACCAATCTCCATATCTTCATATGCAAATTAGGAAAAAAATTCATCCTCATTTGGATTTATGTTTCTGTTGCAGACAAAAACTGCATTGAGTTAATGGAAGCTCCTTCTTAAGGGGGGGGTCAAGCTGGTTGAAAGAGAAAGCCCCCTTCCTGGTTAATGCCTTGGGTGTGGCTGAGGAAAATCTACAACAGATGTTGGGGATAAGTGGAAGCAGGGAAGAAGACTATTGTGAGAAGAGGTAGGAGGAACCAGTAAGGAGGAGGGAATTGGAGATGTGAGGTTTTGATACTTCATCTTTATCATCTACTTGCCTGGCTTTAGAATCACCTGGGAGACACAGTCCTGGGTGTGTCTGTGAGTGTGCTTTTAGAGAGGGTTAACACGGGTGGGAAGGGGTACTTTCAAGTGGGCAGCACTATCTTATGGACTGAAGTCTGGAATGAATGAAACTAGGAAAAGGAGAAAGCAAGCTCAGAACAAGCATTCATCATTCTGCTTCCTGACTACGTATGCAGTGTGACAGTTGCCTCGTGCTGGCCCTGCCGTGACAATGTATGCAGTGTGACAGCTGCCTCATACTGGCAATGCCATGACTACGTATGCAGTGTGACAGCTCCTCACGCTGGCCCTGCCGTGACTACGTATGCAGTGTGACAGCTCCTCACGCTGGCCCTGCCGTGACTATGTATGCAGTGTGACAGCTCCTCACGCTGGCCCTGCCGTGACTACGTATGCAGTGTGACAGCTCCTCACGCTGGCCCTGCCTTGCCTTTCCCACCATAGGGGCCTAGATCCTTTGACATTCTGAGCCCAAGTGAACTTTTTACTCTTCAAGCTGTTTCTGTCAAGTATTTTATCACAATTAGAGAGAGCTTAACTACAGTGGTGGTGGCCAGGGGACATTTAAAAATCGTGGTGGTCCTCAGCTTAGTAAAACTGCCAGTGTTCTCCTCTGGGGAAGACTGTTTCTCCCACTCTCAGCATTTTGTAGTTCTTTGAGGAGGTTGAAGCCGGATGGGCATTCCCCTTCCACGTCAGCATTCTGTTGTCATTGCTTGGCTCATGGAAGACTCCATGGGCGGAGCTTCTGACATTCCTGGGAGACACAGTATCACAGCAAACTCCCTGATCCTCCGGCTCTTATGCTCTTTCTTCCTCTGCTTCCCCAGTGTTCCCTGAGCTGTATGTTGGGAGTTGCACTGTTAGGATGGGTCTCCACAGTTCTGCATTCTTCTTGGTTGTGGTTTCCTATTCTGGTCTCTGTTGCAAAGAGAAGTTGATTATACAAATAGTCCTTTTGAAAACATATATATGAGTACCATTATACAGACTGAGAAGGTTGTATTTATGTACTTAGGAATATGTATGCATGTATGTATGTGACAGCAATTAATGAAAGGGGAATCCATGAATTTAAAGAGAGCAAGGAAGAGCATATGGGAGAGTTTGAAGGGAGAAAAGGGAAGGGGAGAATGGTATAATTATATGATAATCTCAAAGAATAAAAGAAATAATTTAAAAAGTTGTCAGTTCTATTTTGATGTGAGCCCTTCTTCATTTTTTATGTCTTCCTAGTCTACTTATCACCCCTGTGCCTGGCCCAGCCTTTGGTAAACTCAGAGGTTTACTGGTGTTTTGTGACAGGTTTTGTGAGCTAACCTAGATGTCAAAAGACAGAGACCGCATCAATGCGCCAGGAAGCTAGTGAGATCTTGTGTCTGTCTCCAAGCCGAACAGGTTTGCACTGGCATATGAATGTCACCAGACAATCTTTATGAGCTTTACTCTGTCCCAGATATTGACCTATGAACACAGTGTGTGTTAACTCCTCCTAGTCACTCCTTGAGAGGCTGATTTAATTTTTGCAAGTTAATGGAATATCAGGGTACCTCAGTCCCCCTCATCTCAAAGAGGAGGAAACTGAAATTGAGAGGTTATGCAACTGGTCTAAGTTCACCCAAGATATATTTATGTATGTGTTCACATATGCACACACACATATATCTTTTAAGATATGTCTCATCTCTACATGGATCTGCCTAGGAAGGAGAAAAAAACAAGATCTCCTATGTAAGCTGGAGCATGGGGTGGGCAAAAGGAAGGGTAGAAAGGGAGAGGGGAGGAAGGAAGGGGAGTGGAGAAAAATGTATAGCTCAATTAAAAACAATAAATAAAGTAAAATTTAAAAAGATATATCTCATCTCATACCCCATTCTATTAATTATTATGGTAGATTGAATCCCGCTATGTTATGTGGGACAATTCTGTATTCTGTCAATTATGTTTTAAATAAATGTTGATTGGCCAGTAGCCAGGCAGGAAGTATAGGTGGGACAACCAGACAGGAAGTAGAGGTGGGGCAATGAGAACAGGAATATTCTTGGAAGAAGGAAGCTCTTTCCCAAGTCTTGCCCAGACCACAGAAGAAGCAAGATGTGACCTGCCCCACCGAAAAAGGTACCGAGCCATGTGGCTAACACAGATAAGAATAATGGGTTAATATACATTCTAAGAGCTAATAAGAAGCCTGAGCTAATGGGCCAAACAGTTTATATCTAATGTAGACTCTCTGTGTGATTTTCTCTGGGACTAAATGGCTGGGAAACTGGGTGGACAGAAACCCCAACAAGCAGGCCCATCATGTTACAATGTTATTTTGCTTTATTTGATGAAAAATGATGGATATTGATATTTAATATTATTGACATATTGTTGCTTTTAAGTCATTATCCATAGAAATGAGATGAGGATTATAGTTCAGGCAATTTGTTGGGGGAATGTTTCACAAAATACACAAGAAGAGAACAAAATAGGGGTGATGGTAAATCTCATGCGATTGACTGGCTACCCAGAAACCAGGCATTATTCTGAGGGTAGTGTGCTTGTGAGGGTGAGACTGGATGAAATTAATTTTTGTATGAGTAGATTGATAAAAACAGACTGCCCTTCCCAATGAGATGGGCTTCATCTAACTCACAGAATACCTGAATATAGCAGGAAGGCCAAGAAAGAGTTCCCTTTCTCTCTCCTTGACTCGCTTTATTACTGGACATCAGTTTCCTTGCATTTCCCTCAGACCAGAACAGACATCACTGGTTCCTCTAGGGTCCTTAGAGTACAACAGGAATTGTACTTTTGTCAATAATGGGTCTCCAGCTCTCCAACTATAAATGGGGGCTTTGCAGCCTCTATTATTATGTGAGATAATTTCTTATTCTCTCTCCTGCTCCCCCACCCCTCCCTCCTTCTGCTTCCTTCTCTCCTTCCTTTCCCTCTCCCTCTATAGAGTCTCCAGTTGGTTCTATCTCTCTGGAAAACCATAACTCAGTAAGTGAAAAGCTGAACAGTAATGCAGTGTTAGTATTATCAACTTTGGCAGATCCCTCCTGGAACTCGTAGAGCACACATTACAGGTCACTTCCACTTTGACTGAGTCAATTAATGATTGCTCCTATGGTGGGTGGGGGCAGTGGGGAAGCTCCCTGGAGAAAAGAGAAGGAGTGATCTGTCTGTGGACACAAACAGTGGGGATGGAATCCCTCGATGGAAAGGGATCTGAATTGGATGCTAATAGCCACCGCTACAGTAGACAATTAGCAATTAGCAGCCATTATCATCTCTTCTATTTTGATTTTTCTTCTCTTCTAATAGGTATAAAAGAAATAAATCAGAATACAGAAAAAATGTTGATGGTCTATTCAAAATATAAATTACTTTTCTCCATCCATGTGTTTGCGTTTAAAAAACTTAAGATGGGATAATAACGTTCTAAAATTATTAAAAATGTAAAAGCAGGACTATGGAGATAGCTTAGCAGTTAAGAACACATACCATTCTTCCAGAGGACCTGAGTTTGATTCTCAGAATCTGGCTCAGGTGGTTTACAATCTCCTGTAACTCCAGCTCCAGGGAGTCTGACACCTTTGGCCTGAAAGAACCTGCAGTCGTGTGCACCTAACCACACCTGCGCACGTGCACACACACACACACATGCTAATAAATATTAACAAAATATAGAAGCAATAATACTACAAAATGTTTCAGTGATACAAAATAAAATATCGTGGGCAGTCTTCAGCAACCCACCATGCTCTTTCTCTTTCCCAGATGTAATCCAGTTAGTATTTAGTATATAACCTTTCGGATTTCTTATTCTGTTTTCTTATATACACTTGTGTGCTCATATGTATACTTTCATAATTAGGTTTGAAGTTATCTTCTTTGGCATAGTGACACAGGCACTTACATTTTCACTCAGCAGCATGTCCTGAAGACCTTCTTCTGGCATAACACATCAGTCTTCCTCGTTCTTTTGAATGGTACTGTGTAATTTCCAGCCTGTATCTATCACAATGTGTTTAATTATCTGCCTATTAATGATATCTAGGTACCTCCCTTATTTCTCCCACAAACAGCACAGTAATGAAGTAGATAAAAAATTATGTTCAGCTTGAAGTTGTGTGGGTGGGGAAATGGGGAGGATCTGGGAAGACTTGGGTGAGGACAAAGAGTATGATTAAAACATGTGGGGCAAAAAAATTAGAAAATTAATTTTCAGAAATAAAATTTATGTTAAGCATTTTCTCTTAACTCTGCATTATTACACAGTTCTAATTATGTTACTGTTGATTTATTCTAAAAAGTTTGCTTTTATATTTTGAGACAGAGTCTTACTATGTGATCTAGATTGGTATAGAATTTGTGATACTCCTGTCTCAGCTGCTGAGTGTGAGGATTTTAGGCAATTGTTCTAAAGTTACATCAGAATGGTCTATTAAGTTAACAAATCATCATTTATCTAATCATCTTCCTGCTTCTTATTGCACAGGAATACCATAAATACTTATGTTTTCACTATATATACTATACAAATATAAAATATTTATTATACAAATGCTATTTACATATAAGTATTTTAAAGCATTTTATAATAATATGAAGCATATATGATATAAGGTAATATAATTCATTATTTTTGCATTCATTATAATTGCAATGTATGCATTTTCCCTACTTATTTTGGAGTATATTCTCAGGAGTGGATTTAGTGCATGAATTTGGCAGAGTTTTTTGCACTAAATCATGTACTACACTGCCTCCTTGGGAAACCCTGAGTTAAAACACAGACATTGCATGATTGCTTTGAAGCTTTCATAGTAAACACAGGTAATCCTACCGAAAGGGGAACCGAATCTTTAGGAAATTGGTCCTGTGGTCAGTGAGGGAGAAGCAGAAACCTGACCTCGAAGCTGAGCTCTCATGACTAGGCAGGCACTCCACACATGTGAATTCTGGTTGTACCAAGAGGGGCCCAGGTGCAGGGTTTCCAGTGCCTTCCTCAAGGAGAATCAACTTAGAGGTGCAGCAACCCGTGTAATGAAAACTGGGAGCTGGGTGAAAACAAAATAAAGTGGGCCCAGTCACAGGTGCAGCTGTAATTCTGGCTAATCTGGAGCATGACAATTTTCTGTAGCATTCATGGGCTAGAGAGTAAATTTAAGATCAGCCTGGGGGAACTTAGCAAGACCCTGTCTCCAAATGAAAATAGAGATGTGGTATGGTTCAGTGGCAAAGCAGTTCCTGGCATGCATGAGGCTATTGGTTCAATACCCAGTATCAGAAAATCAAGACCATACATGCCATAACAAGCTTTGTAAATATCCACACATACTATCCTACGTCTTAATGATATGTTATTAATATTATAGCTATAAAATATTAATACCAGTAGTACTACTGCTAAGGCTTGAGTGCCACTGCATACCAGGTGCCCTTCTGAGTGCTTTATTTAACACTTCTTTAACCCTGTAGCAACTCTTGGAGGTAAGTTTTTTTTTAAATTTTTTAATTTTTCTCTGCTCCTCTCCCTGCCACTCCCCTCCCTCCTTCAACCCCCCCCCCAAGGTCCCCATGCTCCCAATTTATTCAGGAGATCTTGTCTTTTTATACTTTCTACTTCCCATGTAGATTATATCTATGTAGGTCTCTCTTAGTGTCTGTATTGTTGTCTAAATTCTCTGGGATTGTGGTTTGTAAGATGGTTTTCTTTTCCTTATGTTTAAAAACCACCTATGAGTGAGTACATGTGATAATTGTCTTTTGTCTGGGTTACCTCGCTCAAAATAATGCTTTCTAGTTCCATCCATTTTCCTGCAAAATTTAGGCTGTCGTTATTTTTTTCTGCTATGTAGTACTCCATTGTGTAAATGTACCACATTTTTTTTATCCATTCTTCGATCAAGGGGCATTTAGGTTGTTTCCAGTTTCTGGATATGACAAATAAAGCTGCTATGAACATAGTTGAGCACATGTCCTTGTGGCACGATTGAGCATCTTTTGGGTATATACCCAAAAGTGCTATTACTGGGTCTTGAGGAAGGTTGTTTCCTAATTTTCTGAGAAATCGTCACACTGACATCCATAGGGGTTGTACCAGCTTGCATTCCCACCAGCAATGCAGAAGTGTTCCCTTTTCTCCACAGCCTCTCCAGCATAAGTTGTCATCAGTGTTTTTGATCTTGGCCATTCTTACAGGTGTAAGATGGAATCTCAGAGTTGTTTTGATTTGCATTTCTCTGATGACTAAGGATGTTGAACATTTCCTTA